>JAKCPI010002168.1:0-10936 GCA_023213315.1 Euborellia annulipes | reverse complement strand
CTTTGGATCCAAATGTTAATGTTTTTTAACTTTTCACTTCTCTAGACCTTCTGAAGAAATGTTAAGGCTAAAATATTCCTTTTCATCTCTCCAAATTTTTTTCGTGGCTCTATAACACTAGTCGACAAGGTTTTTTTCACAAGATATATGATTAGTGAACCTAGTGCATTTTTTCACCCTGAATTCAGATATGTAGTTAGAATTTTTCCATCAGGCACAGTTTTAGAGATATAGAGCAAAATAGATTTTAGTCGAAAATGGGCTCTAAAACGGCTTTTATTTAGAATGTTCAAATTATTTTTAACGCCGCACCCCGTCAAATTATGCAGATAGTTAGAATACATATAAATTTTAAGTTTCATCCCAATCGGAGGTCATTTAGACGTGCCGCAAACGGCTTAAAGTTTCAGAAAAATCGAAATTTTCAAGATTTTTTTGCTTTGGTCACCCCTAATACAATTTTAGATATCCCTGAATGCAAAAAACATATATGTACGATATTCTATAGTTCTTTGGCTTTCTAAAAATCATTCATTCATAAAAATCTGCTAATTATTAACGAAATTATTAACAAAAACGTCAGCAAAGAAAAAACACAAGTACACTCACTGGTCGAAGCTAATGGACTTCAATTGAATTAAAAAGCGAACCCTATCCACAAGAAGCTAATGTATCCTCTCTGAACATCTGGTCACGGGCACTAACTCTATTAAATATTAAAAAAAAAAAATATTTCTAGAATCTCATATCTTTCTTTATACTTGTAAAAGAAAAAGAAGTCCATTTTTTCGACCAGTGAGTGTACTTGTGTTTTTTCTTTGCTGACGTTTTTGTTAATAATTTCGTTAATTATTAGCAGATATTTATGAATGAATGATTTTTAGAAAGCCAAAGAACTATAGAATATCGTAAATAGATGTTTTTTTCATTCAGGGATATCTAAAATTGTATTAGGGGTGTAGCTAAAGCAAAAAATCTTGAAAATTTCGATTTTTCTAAACTTTAAGCCGTTTGAGGCACGTTCAAATGACCTCCGGATTGGAATGAAACTTAAAATTTATATGTATTCTAACTATCTGCATAATTTGACGGGGTGTCCTGTTAAAAATAATTGGAACATTCTAAATAAAGCTGTTTTAGAGCACATTTTCACTCAAAATCTATTTTGCTTCATATCTCTAAAAAACTGTGCCTGATGAAAAAATTCTAACCAAGTTACATATCTGAATTTAGCATGAAAAATACTTCTAGAATTTCATATCTTCATTCTTGTGGAAAGAAAAAAAGCTAATTTTTGTCGACTAGTGTAATTAACGAAAAAGGGGTGGAAATAAGTAGGGGGCTCCCCCACGAAAACGGTACGTGCTGGGGGAAAACGAAGGTCATATTTGGATTCAGGAGGTCATTTTACTTTAAGAATCTGATGAAATTATTTCGGAACTCGAAAAAAAATTGCATTACCCCTATTAGTGCTATTTGAAAATTCCATGTGATATGCCACTTAACCATATTCGATTTTTTGCCCATACCATGAAAACCGTTGATTTTATTAAAAAATGTTAAAGAACTTTTTTTTACTAAATTTAATGCTCTTCAAAAAATTACTGATGAACTTTTTTTGCTGGACCAACAGTTTAGGAGTTACAGATGTTAATAGTCAAATTTAGGGGAAATCGATGAATGGGCCAGGCAAACGTAATCCGATCGGTCTAAAATTTTGCAGGTAATTTTTACTTTAATAAAGGAACAAAATGAGAGGGAAGTGTTTTTTGGATTTCCAACTTCACTTTTTTTAGACCACCCTAATATATAGGTAAGAGAAAGTAAAAAAAGCTCAGATTAATTTCCTTTTTTTTTCTCTATTTCTTGTTAACAATAATGAATTGATTCTTTAAATGCATTTTATTCATTCATTCATTCATTCAATCAATGAATGAATGATTATCTAAAAAAAAAGAAGTTGATTAAAGCTTTATTGAACAAGGATTTAAGTTAAATCTTCTTTCTCCGCCCCCCCTCCCCCGCCCCCCTCTTTTTATAGATTTCATCCATTCGTGGAGTGATTAAATAAACATTTTACATTTTAAGAATTTCAAATGGGGTGGAGGGGGGGGTATTTTTAATTGTTAATACCCTCACTCTCTCTCTCTCTCTCTCACTCTCTCTTAATTGATTTTTTCAAGTGGAATTGTCTCTCCTCTCTCTATCTCGTTTCATTTTCTTAATTAAATTTTTATTTCGATTCATAAGAAAAAAAAATCATTTTGATGAATTAAAAAAGTTATTATTTTTTTTTTTTTTATAATCAAATGGGGGCATCAAGGCCTGCCATCTTTTGCAAAACGGCTCAGCTATTTATTTATTTTTTTTTTAATTTGTCATCAATTTATTTAATTATTAAAGGTTATATATTAATGATTTTTACATTTTTAAATTAATATAAAAAATAATGTTAATAATTTTTTATTTAATCATAATTTTAAAAAAAACTCTCTATTAAGTAAAACGCTCACGAATTTAAATCATTTTAATAAAAACCGCATAACAAAATACTTTAAAATGCCTGAGTATTTGTGGACCAAAGTTTCAATGTGACCTTAAAATTTCAACCTCGTAGATCTTTTTATTCTTAGACCCCCCCGGCTCCCGTTCCCCACCCCCCCTCCCTTCCCTTTTCATTTTTATATATAGAGTTTATTTTAACTTATTCATGAACTTAAATTTTTTTGAATATATCCTTTCGGGACTCTCCCGTACACAGACCAAAAATTTACCCGATATTTTAGAATTCAAAAATTAAAAAATAAAAAATTGTAAACATAGGTAAATATTTATATTTTGTTACCACAACATATTTCTCCTATTTTTATTTTCTTATTTTAACGGTTAATTATACACTATTGTTATTTGAACCAAACCTGTCCGGGACTCTCACAAACATACACAGAAAATTTCATCATAATTGGTTCAGTCGTTTAGGAGGAGTTCAGTCACATACACACGTACAGAAGAATTATATATAAAGGATAAGAGTGGCCTCAAAACGTTCAAAATCTTGACTGCTATTCGGTTAGTAAATTTCAAAAAAAAAAAATTTAATGATTGGAAATAAAATGAAATTTTCCTCTCAGACAAATAACAATTTTTTTTTTTTTTAATAAATTATTTAATTATTATTTTTGATAGAGAGAGAGAGAGAGAGCGCAACTTGTCAATTATGTATTTTTTTTTATAGCTACGTTGCTGTTGTTGTTATATCGGATTTTCCCAATTAAAATTTTAGTCATGTTCTTTTTGATTAAGGACACAAATGCAATGGGGGATTTTTTTTTTTTTTTTTGTATAAAAACAAATAAAGAATAATTAGATTTGGTTGGTTTAGAAGAATATTAATTATTTGATTAAATTTAAATTAATTAAAAACAAAAAATTGTATTCATGGAAACAACATACGAGTATTAAACAAAAAAAATTAAATAAATGATCTTTTACTAAATATGTCTATGTAAATGTAATTTGATAACTTTAATAAAATTATTATTATTAACCGCGTGAAATTCTTTATAAATTAAAAAAAAATTCTTTGAAAATCGGTCGAGTAGTTTCGGAGTTAATAAATTATAAATTAAATTAAATCTCACAATTATTATTCACTAATTAATCAATTAAAATATTTAATTTTTTTATTTATATACCAATTAAATATTTTTTAATCAACAATTAAAAATTAAATTAATAACAAATAAATAAATAAAACTTCGAATTAATAACAAATAAATAATAATTTTTTTTTCATTTTCTTAATTAAAGAGGTTATCTATTGTTATGCCTATTCTTATTCCTTAGATGGATTATCTCTTTCTCTCTCTCTCTCGCCTTTCATTTGATAATTTCAAGCATTTGTCAGTCCCAATTGGGGACCCAGCAACAAATTAAGGCCCTGCGTGACCTGACAATAATTGCATATTGTTTGCAGCCAGCCCTTGTGCTAGAAGCTCCCTTTATCTATTCCTAAGAAGAGACCCCAATCCTTAATTAATATGCTTATCTAATAAAAGGAACAAATTCAAAGGAAACAAAAAAAAAAAAAAAATTATCAAAATCTCATAAAGATGGTTAAATGGAATGCAAATTGGTATTATTTTTTAATTATAATTAAATGTATATAATTATAATTGCAGGATTTAATTATTTTAATTCTTAATTACAAATTGAAAAGAAAAAAAGGACGAGTGAAAAACTAACCTCTTTATTACACTAAATAGAAGAGATGTAGAGCGTATATAACTATATATACAATGTGTCTGTGTCGGCGACACACACACAGACAGACTATGTAAAGAAAACCACTTTTTTGGCTTCAGGGGATCTCAAAACGTATATATCCATCAAAATCTCGACATTGAATTTTTGACATAAACCCAATACTCTATATATATACATATATAAGTAAGAGAATGTAAAAATTAATGAATAAATATTCGTTTAATAACCTCTAAATTGGGGTTAGTTAAAATGGCGTCTAAAAAGTACAACTGGAATCAAATTCATTGGCTACATTAGTCAAAATATCTTTGTATAGTTTTATTATTATGATTCAATATTAATTAATTGAAATAAAAATTAAAACAATTTTGTATTTTTTAAACGCAAAATTTATGATTAAATCCGTTGGTTAATATAATAATAATAATTGAAATTAAAGGATGTAGAAATATATAATCATGTATATATATTGCAGTATATAATTATAACCTCTTTATTTATTCAAAACAAATTCCCAACGAAAAATTTCTAAAGCATTGAAAATCAGTTAGGCGAGTGTTTTATGTGTTCGTGTTTTTTAAATAAATAGAAAAAGGAATATATACCGCTTAAAGGTAAAAGTACAAATTAGACTTTTGCAATTTATATTGATGTTCACTGTTTATTTTCTTTTCTTTTAATTTAATTCACGAATTTTATTCTAAATCCAAATGAATCTTTTTTTTTTTTAGTATTTGTAAAAAAAAAAAGCGATGTGAATTACTCTAAATGAGATTTAAATGAGATGTCCTTTCAAGAAGCAATTAAACCCTACGCTAACGAACCAAATAGGTTTTTATATTTTCTGTATCTACGTCTACTTCCTCTTTTTTAAGAATTTTTATTTCATTCTTTTAGAGGGAAAGGGTAAAGGATTTAACAAACCAGAGTTTCAAAAAACATGATAGAGGGATTCTTTTATATATATATATATATATACGTAATAATTTTTTATATTCTTTGCGATTTTATTTTGTTTCATCTTTTTTTTTTTAGTAATTTTCTTTCTAGCGTTGGCAATACTGATTGTAAATATATATTTCTATATCCATCAAAAAAAATAGCTCGAAAACAAATATTGAAAGTTTGACTAAATTAATAATAAATAGTCTTTTTTTTTTTTTAATTTTATCTAGAATAAATTTAAATATTATTTGCAATAAATTTTTTATCAAAATACGTATTAATTTTTTTATATTGTTTGCAATTTATTTTTATTTCATTTTTCATCTTATTTTATTTTTAATCAATTAGTGTTATTTTTTTTTCTTTCGTTGGTTGGTAATACTGATTCTAAATATATATTTCTACATCCATCATAAAAATAGTTAGAAAACAAATATTTTACTAAATTAATAATAATTAATATTTTTATTTTATTTAAAATGAATTTAAATATTATTTGCCATAAATATTTTATTAAAATAAAATAAATATATATTTTCTACATTTAATAGAAAAATTAATTAATAAAAAAAATATTATTATTGAAATAATTTTATTGTTTAAAATTTAATTATTTAATAAAAGAAAAAACCTAACAATTAAAACAAAATATTAAAATATAACATTATACAAAATTTCATCAAAATTCTTATCATAGAATTCCAGATAGCAAAAAAAAAAAAAGAAAGGTACGGACCTAATCTAATATTAAAGATTTTTTTTTTTGTGTGTCGTCTGTGTGCAAAAATGTTCATTTAGTTGGTTATCTCGTTAAATCTTAGATTAACCTAAAAAATTCATAACAGGGCAAAAAGAGAGTGAGAGAGAGGACCCGGAAACGATGCTGCCTGCAGGGTCTTTAGTCGGGTAGCAACAGGATTATTTTCTATCCCCACAGGTTCATTCCTGTCTCTCGTTTGGGTTTATATCGTCGTCGGTGATATAAAATAAAAAGTTACAGGCCATTGAGTGAGGGAGAAAAAAAAATAATTAAATAGCATCTCTCTATGTTGTTGTCGTTGTTTTCGGAGCATTTTTTCTGTTATTGGCAGAGTACAAAAAATAATCTCAGTTTATAGGTTATTAATGAATATTTGCCCGTTAATTTTTTAAAGATAAGAGATTTAATCAGAAAATTTGCATTCTTCGTTAAAATAGGAAAGATTTTTGTTTAAATTCATAATAAAAGAAAAAAAAAATACAAAGATATTTTGACTAATGTAGTCGCATTTGATTCCAGTTGTTCTTCTTAGACGCCATTTTAATTAAAGAGGTTAGAATATTTATCTACCAATTTTTTTTATAAGATTTAAACTTTTGTAAATTAAACATTTTGTAAATTAAAATTAAATATACAAATTAAACACTAGGTTATTTGTATATTTAATTTCAATTAACAATTTTTACTTTCTCTTACCCTATATACCCTATATTTAACGTTATTAACCAACCAAACCGATTTAATCATAAAATTTGCAAAAAAAAAAAAAAAAAAAATTTGTTTTAATTGTATTTCAATTTATTATTATTGTAACTATATAATAAAACTATAAAAAAAAAAAATACAATTTTGACTAATGTAGTCAAGTTGAAACAAGAAATTTGATTCCAGTTGTACTTTTTAGATGCTATTTTAACTAACCTCAATATTTGTTGCTTAATTTTGTAAAGAGATAAAATTTGCATTCTTCGTTAAAATAGGAAAGAATTTTGTTTAAATTCATAATAAAAGAAAAAAAAAACACAAACATTTTTGACTAATGTAGTCAGTCGCATTTGATTCCATTTGTTCTTAAAAAAATAAACAAATTATTCTAATTTTATTTCGTATTTATTAATATTGTAATAAATTAAATATAAAAAAGAATTCAAACATATTTTGACTAATGTAGTTTGTCGCATTTGATTCCAGTTGTTCTTAGACGCCATTTTTAATTAAAGAGGTTAGAATAATTTCTAATGACATTTACGAATTTAATCATAAAATTTGCATTTAAAAAAATAAACAAATTATTATAATTTCATTTCAATTTATTAATATTGTAATAAATTAAATATTAAAAAAGAATACAAACATATTTTGACTAATGTAGTCAAATTTGATTCCTGTTGTTTTTTTTTAGAAGCCATTTTAACTAAAGAGGTTATTAAATGAATATTTATCTGATAATAGATACAGGCAGAAATGCAGAAAATAAAATTTAATATAAATTTGAATAATTATAGAATCATAATTGTGAGATTTAATTTTAACTTTTTCTTTATAATGCATTAAATCTGAAACTATTCAACCGATTTTGATGCGGTTTTTTTCATTGACTATAGAATTATTTAACGTTAAATAATAATGTTCTAATTTTAAATAATAATAATTTAGATTAATCTAGAACTAAAAAATTGATTTTAAATCATTTATACGTACTAATCCGCTCTAATCCGAGAGTTGATAACTTGTTTTCGTTTTCGGTCAGTTGATTTCAATCATCAATCCGATTAACTAGAGAGAGAGGAGCTTAGTAAGGACCATCCATCCACTCCTTCTTTTGTCCCTTTTGCCCTTTTTGGTTCCTAAACTCATTTGGCGCGTGAATTCGTTGTCACATGACGCGTTAATAATTCCTTGCGATTTATTCCCTCCCTCCCTCCTCCCCCCTCATTCACCACCAACCAATTCATTCATTCCCTTTCTGTCTACTATTTTCCATACCCTTTTCTTCCTCCTTTTCACCGATCAATTAGGGAAATGTACCGAAAGAAGAGGGCGATTTTAACCCCAAAAATGTACTCCCTTCTTCTCCCAGGCGGCTTAATCTTCTAGAAAATAGATAGAGGCATTTTTTTTTTTTTTTTTTGATAAATTTTATGTATTTTAAATGCAAAAAAAGAAACATTTATATTTAAAAGAAAAGACAAATTGAGGCATTTCTCATTTTATTGTCAACTTTGTTCACTAATCGAAGCCAAAATAATTAAAAAAATTTGAATTAAACTTCATTTGAAAGTCCAAATAGGTTAGGTTAGGTTGAAGTGGCCGTTCCCGGACTGGGAACGCACTTAGGCCCTTTGTGATACCACGGTGGGGCTATCCCACTTTCGTACCCTAAGAGGAGACTTCGGCAGGGTGTTTGAATTATTTGCGGCAAGCTGGATTCGAACTCGAGCCGTGTTGAGACTTGGGACTCCGTAATCCTCAGCTTAGCCGGCTTAGCCATTGCCTCCTCAAAGTCCAAATAAGAATTCCTAAAAATGAGAGGATCAATGGATTCGTCGTCACTTAGCTGATTTGATGACGTTAAGTTCTCAGTCGTCATCAGTTTGGATGGCGTATTCTGATTGGAAATCCGGGATATTTGTTGAGGACTTGATCTGCTCTTTAACCAACATACTAGAAGAATGACCAAAATATCCTAGAAGAATGACCAACATCCTAGAAGAATGACCAACATCCTAGAAGAATGACCATCATCAGAAAAAAATCCTAAAAGAATAACCAACATCCTAGAAGAATGACCAACATCTTAGAAGAATGACCATCATCCTAGAAGAATGACCAACATCCTAAAAGAATGACCATCATCCTAGAAGAATGACCAATATCCTAGAAGATTGACCAACATCTTAGAAGAATGACCATCATCAGAGAAGAATGACCAAAATCCTAAAAGAATAACCAACATCCTAGAAGAATGACTAACATCTTAGAAGAATGACCATCATCCTAGAAGAATGACCAACATCCTAAAAGAATGACCATCATCCTAGAAGAATGACCAATATCCTAGAAGATTGACCAACATCCTAGAAGAATGACCATCATCAGAGAAGAATGACCAAAATCCTAAAAGAATAACCAACATCCTAGAAAAATGACCAACATCTTAGAAGAATGACCATCATCCTAGAAGAATGACCAACATCCTAAAAGAATGACCATCATCCTAGAAGAATGACCAATATCCTAGAAGATTGACCAACATCCTAGAAGAATGACCATCATCAGAGAAGAATGACCAAAATCCTAAAAAAATAACCAACATTCTAGAAGAATGACCAACATCTTAGAAGAATGACCATCATCCTAGAAGAATGACCAACATCCTAAAAGAATGACCATCATCCTAGAAGAATGACCAATATCCTAGAAGATTGACCAACATCCTAGAAGAATGACCAGTCCTACAGCATGTGATGCTTTACGAATTTCAGAAAGGAATAAACATTCAGGACGTTTATCAGGACTAAGCACCATTCGCTAATCCAAAAGTTTGTGGAAAAATGGCTTGCACAGTTTCGGCATGGAGATTTTCACCTCGAAGATAAGCATCGCTATGGTGGATGGAAGAAACTGTTCGGGCCCTAAAAAAAAGTTCTTTTTTTCGCTTCTTCGCTCCCATGATCGTTTTATGCTCATAGAACGTTGGAAAAAAATCACAGAAAACGATGGAGAAGATCTTATTTAGTAGTTAAGGATTATTAATGCCTAATAACTATATATCCGCTCGAACTTTCGCACTGACCCTATACTTATCTGAAAGGCCAACAATTATAAGACTAAAGGTAACTCTTTGTTTCTTAACTACCACTTGACAAATTACTTTGTTTTATTAGGAAAATTAAATTCTGTGTATGAAAGTTCAGAACATTGAATTTGTTTTGTTAGGTTGTCCAATCTATAAGGTCAATGCCTCAAGTGTATTGATTAGTGCGCTAATCCAACAATTGGATTTTTTTACTTCAATGACCCAGTTCTAAAATAATTATCTTCTTAGATATTGTTGCCAGGAGTTAATGTTAATGGCACGTTCATAACTGGCAATTGCTTACTACCCTAAACTAAACCTGTAGTCGTCTTGTGCTTGCCTGCCTCCTTCTATATTATTATACCAAAGAGGCATAACAAAATTCAAACTAAAATTGACAACACAGTTAAGCTGCTAGTTCACAGAGCAAATATTGTTGTTGTTTGTGAGTTGAGCTTATGAAATTAACAAGAGAGGAGGTCATTTGTCTTTAAGATTAAATTAAGAAAATTTTCTTTAATATAGAATTTATATTGATTTCATTCAAGGGGAATAAAATATCACTTTGAGTTAATTCTCCGAGTTTTTTTTTTTACTTCTTCAGGTCATGAATGTCAGAAATGACACAATATGTTTATTCCAAGGATTAACATCTATAGTGTGTGAGTTCTCGTATCACTAGTAGATTGATCTTTTCATTATTAATTCTTTGATAGTTTTTTTTTTTTTTTTTTTTTTGCTACATAGTGGATCTGAACCTTAGCCTCCAACTCCTCGGCTCCTGTTTTTGATTTACTATACCCCAGACAGCCTGGAATATTGCAGTAATATTGCCAAACTTGCAACAATATTGACAATATTGCTGGAGCAACATTGCTGCAATTCCGCTGCGCAATATTGAAGTGAAGACATTGCAGCAATATTGTTGTGGAAATATAATAATAATAATAATAATAATAATAATATTGCTTCAATATTCACAATACCCATGTAATATTCCCGTAATATTGCTGCAATACATACAATATCCCCGCAATATTGCTGCAATACTTGCAATATTTCTGCAATATTGCCACAATATTCCATTCAGCATTGCCACAATATTCCTGATTCCTGCAAGTTACAAAGAGGCGGGCATAGGAATATTGCAACAATGTTGCTGTATT
>JAKCPI010002167.1:0-77852 GCA_023213315.1 Euborellia annulipes | reverse complement strand
AAGTTGACGCAGCCAGGATGAAATTTATTCTTGCAATCAGCACATTCAATAGGTTGCTGGTTGCGTTGTATAGATTTATTACAACGAAAACAAGGCATTTTTCTATTTGAATATTGAACTCTGCCTGATGAGTACTCGTATAAAAATAAAAAAAGTTTTTGCACAGAAAAAATATATAGAATATTTAAAATTTTGCACTCTTCATAAAATATTGAATTAATCCATTCACATAGGTAGAAATTATATTTTAAATTAGATAATTCACATAATTTGCGAGAGGATGTGGCGTGCCAAGTTGTTTAAATAAGGAAGGTGTATGCTTGTTTCTTGGCAATGAGAAAAATAACTTTTAGAGTGTTTTCTCCGAATATTTCGAAGGCATTTATTAGCACTTCTTCATCAGCGGCTGTTACAAAAGAAAAAATAATAATTAGAGTGAGTTTAATTTAAGCAAATTGAAATATAAAAATTTTTTTAAAATAATAATATTATCATACCTCACTCTAATAATACCACATACAAGTTATAATTTCGGAGCGAAATGTTAGATTGGCAGGTCTATGCATTACAACCAGCTGTCTCGAGCAATAAGGCGTCAATGACAAATAATTATTTTAATTATATCAAATAGGTGGCTCAAATCAAACAAACCGAGGTCAATGAATCTGGATTTTAATAGATTAATGTTATTATTTGTAAGAGAAATGCCAACGATCTGATTGAAAAATAAAATTATTTATTAAATTTAATTTTAATAAAAACATTTTGCTAGAGAGAAATGAAGTTAAAAATTTTTTTTTTTAAGAATTTAGCAATGCCTTTATGTCATCCGACAGGCCTTGAGTATCCACTTTGTAATTAACAGCCGCATTGATGTTTTTTTGGATGTAACAAGACTCCTTGAAAAATCTTTTCAATCTGTTTGACTCAGTGTCGAGAATTTCAAAATTGCTATAGTCAAAATGATGGCCTCGTTCAAAACAGTGTTTAGCTAAACTGGTAGTGGCCCCTGAGGGGACTTTACCCTCCGACCTCCACCGACACCACAACCGCCTCTGGTTTCTCAAGCAGTGTAAGACATTGGGCATCATTCCTAATCACATCACTAACAGCTTTGTAAATGTCTACAATTTACTAAACAACAAAACCCAATTAAATAAGCTAGATAAAAGCACACTAAGGCTTAAATTTCATTTATTAAATCTTGAAATAAGAGACACTTACTCCACACTACACTCATTAGAAACGAACTTTCATAATTTAAGGACACGTTTTCTAAATACCACGAACAACAATTTTTTAATATGGCAGATAAACAACAAACTAGCTTCTTTGAAAACTAATTGTATCAAATTTAGAAAACCTTTGGCCATAAAATTAAACAATTTGAATAGGTTACAGGCCCCTTTTAGTAATAGTAATGACAAGGGTGTCAAAAACCTATCTAAAATGGAAATTCCAGAAAATGTCAGAAATGTACTCAGTTTCGGCCCTAAATTTAATGTACCTATTACCAACTACAATCCGAGGGATGTCATAAATGTGATCACAGACTGTGAGTTTATCTTACGTACCAACTATGAACTATTTGAGAATAACAATAACATTCTAAGATCAAAAATATGTGATATTTTACAGAGTTATAAAAACTCATTTAATACTAATAATGTTATGTTAAATAGAGATAAACAAATTTGCAAAAACATACATAATTGTAAAAGATGGCTTAAATCAAATGCAACAGGAATTGTGGTCACAAAATCAGATAAGGGAAATGCAACGGTGATACTGGACAGGGATGAATACGAGATGAAAATGGATGAATTGTTGTCCGACACTGCCAATTACACACTCCTTAATAAAGACCCGACAGACCGCATTGTCAAAAGCTTGAAAAATCTTCTCAACAAAATCTTTGTCGGTGAGGATTCGAAAAATCTTATAAACAGCTTACTAGTCAAAAATCCAACACCACCGAGAATTTACGGCGTTCCAAAAATACATAAAAACGGTGTCCCACTCAGGCTTATAAATTCCACAATAGACAGCCCACTTTACAAAGTGATGAAATATCTTTCAAAACTAATAAGTTTTGTTAGCAAAGACAACCCGTACAAATTGACTGACTCATTCAATGCTTATGATAGACTCAAAGGTGTTACAATGCCCGCAAACCATTCTTTAATATCTTTTGACGTCGTCTCGTTATTTAATTCGATCCCAATCACCCTCTCACTCTCTCTATTAAAAAAGTACTGGAGTAGAATAAATGCCCATACACACTTAAGCGTGGATGATTTTACAACTTTGGTTAGATTCTGCTTAGAAAACAGCTACTTTAAATATAAAAATAAATACTATCTCCAAAAAAGTGGGTTGGGGATGGGTTTAAACATAGCTCCAGCTATAGCGGACATGGTGATGCTTGATTTCCATCTCACCACCGTTTCACAATTAAAACCGCCCTTTTTCTTACAATATGTTGATGACGCCATCACGGCTTTGAAAAATGAGGATATCACCAGTTTTTTAAATAACATTAACACATATGATGAGTCAATTAAATTCACATGTGAAGTGGAGGTTGATGGCAAAATTCCATTCTTGGACATGCTGTTGACTAACAAAAGCCCATGTTTGCAGATAAATTGGTATTGTAAGCCCTATTCGAGTGGTCGAATCCTTAATTTCTTGTCACACAGCCCACCATCACATAAAATCAATGTCCTAAAAGGTACTTTGATAAGGAGACTCAGACTGAGTGATAGGGAGTTTTGGGACCGAAACGTCGTTGAATTCAAAAAGATGGCCTCTATAAATAACTACCCAAAATCTTTAGTTAATAAAATTGTTCAATCAGTGCTGACTGCCCCACCACCACAGACTAACCCTCCTCCCCCTGTTAACAGTAATAATGATACAGACAAAACATTTTTCTCACTGACTTATCTCCCACCCACGTTTGGAAAAATTAAAACAATTTTTAAAAATTACAATTTCCAAATATCGCCTAAGACATTGGCTGATCTCTCGGCGTTGTTTAACACGAAAGATAAGGCCGATAAAGAATTTAGAAAAAACATCATTTATAAAATAAATTGTAAAAACTGTAGCGGCGTTTATGTGGGGAATACTGGGAGATTCGCCAGTGTGAGAATGGCGGAACATAGGAGGTCGGAGGGCATGGGCGTAGCCGGGGGGAGGCAGGGGGCCGTTGCCCCCCTGGCTAGTCCTAAAAATTAAAAAAAAAATATATATATATATTTTTCCCATTGGAAATTTTTTTTAACACTCCAATTCACTACATTAATTTAATTTTTTTATTTTATTTAAATAAATAATTAATACTCTATGTAGATATTAATTGCAAACCCCCCTCTTCGCCCTAACGAGGAGTTGGCCCCCCTAACAAGAAGTCTGGCTACGCCCATGTCGGAGGGTAAAGTCCCCTCAGGGGCCACTACCAGTTTAGCTAAACACTGTTTTGAACGAGGCCATCATTTTGACTATAGCAATTTTGAAATTCTCGACACTGAGTCAAACAGATTGAAAAGATTTTTCAAGGAGTCTTGTTACATCCAAAAAAACATCAATGCGGCTGTTAATTACAAAGTGGATACTCAAGGCCTGTCGGATGACATAAAGGCATTGCTAAATTCTTAAAAAAAAAAAAATTTTTAACTTCATTTCTCTCTAGCAAAATGTTTTTATTAAAATTAAATTTAATAAATAATTTTATTTTTCAATCAGATCGTTGGCATTTCTCTTACAAATAATAACATTAATCTATTAAAATCCAGATTCATTGACCTCGGTTTGTTTGATTTGAGCCACCTATTTGATATAATTAAAATAATTATTTGTCATTGACGCCTTATTGCTCGAGACAGCTGGTTGTAATGCATAGACCTGCCAATCTAACATTTCGCTCCGAAATTATAACTTGTATGTGGTATTATTAGAGTGAGGTATGATAATATTATTATTTTAAAAAAATTTTTATATTTCAATTTGCTTAAATTAAACTCACTCTAATTATTATTTTTTCTTTTGTAACAGCCGCTGATGAAGAAGTGCTAATAAATGCCTTCGAAATATTCGGAGAAAACACTCTAAAAGTTATTTTTCTCATTGCCAAGAAACAAGCATACACCTTCCTTAATTCACATAATTAATCGAACAGCTTGATTGACCTTGAACCCACTGCACCGGCACCACTAGAAGCAGCCAGCACGAACTCTGACTCATGACTCCAGTAATTGGTCTACCTGGAAGTTTCAGATTATTAGAGCATTACGGTCAAGGGATGCTTATGGAATCTGTACTGGTTAATTGGAAAAACCAAAGGCTCCTGAAGAAAATGCTAGTGCGGCTGTTAAACAAAAATATGAAATGGATCTGGCAAGATATTTAAAAGCGGATAATATTGCCCAGGAATTCATTTCTTTTGCTGTGGAAGACAGAATAATTAATTTTATCATTAATTGTGTTTCAGGAAAAGAAATGTGGGATAAACTTTTAAATATTTTTGAACAAGAATCATCGGAAAATATAGAGAATATTCAAGCTGAATTTTATAAATATGTAAAAGATCCACTAGATGATATTTCTACACATATTTCGAAGCTTGAAGGATTCGTCTATCGAATTAGACACTTAGGTGTTCCTATGGATGACTCTTTTTTAATCTCTCGAATAATTTCTACATTACCTGAAGAATATAAGGGCTTCAAGAGTGCGTGGAATCTTTTACCTTCTAAAGAACGCACACTTAGTAATTTAATGAAATCATTGATGAGAGAGGAAACTGAATTAAAATCAAGAACAAGTAAGATAGAGAATCAAGTTGCTCTTCTAGCAAAAGGAGAAGATTCTAGAGTTGATAAAACTTGTAATTTTCAAAATAAGCAGAAAAAGGTACTAAATAAAAAATGTTTTTTCTGTAAAGAAGAGGGTCATTTTAGAGATAAATGTCCTAAAAGAAAATTGAAAAACAAGTCAAATAATGAAGCAAATGTTTCTTCGCAAAGTGAATGTTTTATTATTGAAGAGAATTTTCAAGTTTCTGAAGATGAAATGTGGATAGGTGACTCTGGAGCTACTGAACATATCACAAAGAAGAAAGAGTGGTTTGATACTTTTACTCCGTTCTCAAGCCCTGTTATAATTTCCCTGGGTAGAGAAAATAGTATCATGAAGGCTTACGGTAAAGGAACAATAATCTTTTCTGCTCTGGTAAATAATACCTGGACTCAGCATAAAATGGAAAATGTTTTATATGTACCTGAAGCAAGAAGAAATCTTTTCTCTATTAATACTATAAATTTTAAAGGTATGGAATATGTTTCTGATAAAAACGGATGCTCTATTTTGAAGAATGGTAAGACGCTTATAGTTGGAATAAACTATAATAAATTGAAGAGTTTAATAATTAGAGTCGATTCTGTTAAAGAAATGAATATATGCAAAAATGTAATTTTTAAAAGTGAAGAAAGTACTAAGGAAAAAACAACAATTAATTTAAATTCGAAAGAGAATGATGAAGAAAGTCATTTTGTTCCAAATGAAATAAATGAAGAAAGAAATGTGATTCCGAATATAATTGATGATGAAGAAAGAAACTTAACTCCTACTGAGATAAATGAAAATGAAAATGAAGATGAAGTTGATAGAGAAGAGAGAAATTCTACTCGCCATCTTCGAGATCGAAATAAAATAAAATCAAAGGAACGATTAATTGAAGTATGCATGTCTCAAGTCGATGGAGAAATAAGTTATGAAGAAGCAATTAAGTCGGATGAAGCGAATGAATCGAAAAATGCCATGAAAGAAGAAATGAATAGTTTAAATGAAAGCAAAACTTGGACATTTGTTGAATTACCTCCTGGAAGAAAAGCGATTGATAATAAGTGGGTCCTGAGGAAGAAATACAAACCTGATGGCAACTTAAATCGTTTTAAAGGAAGGAAAATTTTCTTGGCTCTCAGTTTAGAAAAGACTGGTAATACTGTTTCAATTCCGATTGAGAAAGGACAAGTTACAGGGAAAGTTTTTCTGGTTGGCAGTTTCGAAAAAGAAGAAATACAATATAGCCAAAACTCCGAGTTCCACAAAAGGAACAAGAATTATTTTTTTGTAAGAAAAAAAAAAAAAAAAGGAAAACTGTTGGCAGATATTATGACCAAGACCCTACCAAGAAGACAATTCGAAGAATTACGAAACAAACTTGGATTAGTCATTTTGGAAAAAGTTCACTTTGAGGGGAAGTGTTGAAATGCAAAGTGACTTTTGTTTGTGTTTATGTTTATATTTACATTGTTTACATTGTGTATCTAACGAAATTTTTGTTTGTATAACAACGCATTTTTCTTGTCTCCCTTTTTTGCTTAAATAAAGCCTTTTGATACCATAAAACTGATTTTCACTTATAGAGTATTTTTATCAAGAAAGCCAAAGAACTATAGAATATCGTACATATATGTTTTTTTGCATTCAGGGATATCTAAAATTGTATTAGGGGTGACCAAAGCAAAAAAATTTTTGAAAATTTCGATTTTTCTAAACTTTAAGCCGTTTGAGGCACGTCTAAATGACCTCCGATTGGGATGAAACTTTAAATTTATATGTATTCTAACTATCTGCATAATTTGACGGGGTGTCGCGTTAAAAATAATTTGAACATTTTAAATAAAAGCCGTTTTAGAGCACATTTTCTACTAAAATCTATTTTGCTCTATACCTCTAAAACTGTGCCTGATGGAAAAATTCTCACTACATATCTGAATTCAGAATGAAAAAATGCACTAGATTCACTAATCAGATTTCTTGTGAAAAAAACCTTGTCGACTAGTGTATTTATTTTTTGGATAATTTTATAGAATGGAAGAGGACAAGTACAGGTGCAGCAAATAAAGAGAGCCTTTGGATTCCAAATGCCGAAAAGGAGACGTTTCGGACAAAATTTTATTCGTCCCTCCCAGGGAATAAACCTCCTCAGCCATGATAGCCTTATACTGAGAGACTGAGGATGGATGAATAAAATTTTGTGCGAAACGACATCCAAAGGCTCTCTTTATTTGCTGCACCTGAACTTGCTCTCTTCCATACCATAATATCAACAGCAACTTTTCTTCAACTTAGATAATTTTATATTCAAAAATAAGATAAGATGCTTTCCAAATGTTTAATTCAAATTTTGTTTTTTGTTTATTAACCATATAATAATACATCTTGAAAGAACAAATTAAGATAAAATTAAAAACAGTAGTCTAGTTTTTTCTCCTTTTTCTATTATAGAAACGAAAACAAATATCACTTTTGAATATTTTAAAATCTTGATGTAATAGATTTGCACCACCTGTCAGATTCCACTTTTCGGGCCATATATTATATTCTAAAATTAAGTTTCCATACGTTTAGTTCCTTATCAGAAACCTAAAAAAATAAAAGCAAACTAAATTTAATTATCTGATATTAATTAATTAAAGAAAATAATAAATATACTTACAAATGAATTGACAGCTGTAGGTTAGGTTTCCATATTTAATTTTTGAATTTCACTTTTCATTTATTTTAATAACATTTTAATTATATTATTCACTAAATAAAAAGCAAACAGATCGCCAATGCTCTAAAACATTAAAAAATATGAAATAAAAGCTTTTAGGCTGTTTTTTCAGGGGGAGGGGGTTGGTTTTTTACAGTTTTATACGTTTTATACATCGGCCTAGTTTTATCCGCGATAGTTTTATACATGTATAAAACCGTGTACTATACTCGGCGGGATAAAACTTGCCAACTCTGATCTCATGTAAAAATTTGACAGCGCCGATACTAGCGCCTCGATTGGCGACTGAATCAATCTAGAACAATGGATTTCAATTCCTCCCATAGGAGTTTCCATACACTGATATACTGTACACTGCTTAGAACTGTCAAACCAGGGGGTGGACAGCTCTACGGGAAGAATTTCCTCAAGTTTTTATTTAGTTACACGAAGGTATAACCAGAGAGCACCGCTGGGCTGTCTGAAATAGTTCAAAATTTACTCCATAGATGTCCCAGGCCAGGGAGTTTTGATTGTCATTTTCAAAAGTTAATTTCAGGATTGTATGATCTGTGTTGCGGTCTTTTTCAATATATAGGATTTTTCATAAATATTTTTTAAAATAATATTTCTTGGTGTTATTCTTAATACCAATATTATATATGACCATATTCTTAACACAGAAAAGAATCGATCCATTGTCAAGAGAAGCCCTACAAAAATCTTATCTGAAAGGAAATGGGGTTATTTATTTTGATTTCCTACAAAAGATAAATTTTTTACAATTTATAATAAATTATTATTGGCATATAGAGACGGGGTCTAAATGGCCTCTTATGCCGTAAAAGACCTTAAACTTAATCGAATGAAAAAAATTAAAATAATTAAATAAATAAATAATTCATAAAAAAAATTTATGAATTTCATTTATTAAAAAAAAAAAAAAAAAAAAAAAAAAAAAAATATGTCGGAAAATTCTTTTAAATATCTAAGTTATTTGAGATACAAATTTAGAGACACTACTTGTCCTTAATTTGATTTCGTTTAAAAAAAAATTAAAAGTAGGCCTAAAGGCGGCCATACACGGCAGGTCCAAAATCCAAATTGGCCCGGCACCGATCCAAAACTCGCCGTGTATGGGGAAACCGAGTTGGCTCGGTTGGATTTCCATCCGATCCAAAATCCACAGAGCCAAGTCCACGAGCCTTGGATTTGTCCTCGCCGTGTATGGCAGTTCACCCCCCCAAGCCCCCCCCCCCCCCCCCCCCCTCACCCCCCATCGCACTACCCTCCCTCCTCCCTGCAGTTCACCGAGCCAAGCCAAAACTTGTGCAGCGTTGCCAGATTCATTTTTTTAGATCCTTTTGATATTTTTTTTAAATTTTCTGAAGAGATTTTAATTAGGATAATTATTTAAATATTTTTTAAATCATTTTTTTTTAATAAAATTTTGAAAAAGTACTAAAATTAAGATAATTATGAGTGACATGTCATTTGTTGGGGGGAAGTTCAAATGATCAATGGTAGCCATTCATCCCGCATTTTTCGGGGCAATTTTTGCATTTTGATTCAATGACCCACAAAATGTCCTACATTTAATTTGTAACCGTTTCTTCACTTGTGTTTAAGATTTAAATAAAAATTTTCAATTTTTAAAAATTATTTAAATTATTTATGATATGAAAGATGACATTATATTGGGATATTTTTATGCAATTTTTCATTTTGTTGTATTAAACGAAATTCTATTTCAAAAAAGGCACAGATGTAACGAGCTATAAAAGGTTGTTTTTCCTTCTATAAAGGATTTAAATAAACATTTTTTATTTATATGATGACATATTTTCTGATATTTTTAAACAATTTTTTTGTCTTATTAAACAAAATCATTTAATAAATTCTATTTGTTTTTTCTTGTTGTATCTTCCTTATAAAAAAATATATATTTTTTTGGCATTTTTATTTTGTTGTATTAGGCACCGATTTGACAATTTACTAAGAGACTAATCTTTATTTACTCTTAAATGTCAAATTTCAAACGGGCCTGCTTGGCTCGGCCGTGTATGACCCCCTATTTTGGATCGGTCGAAAAATGGACTCGCACAAATTGGCTCGGCCTAAATGGACCTGCCGTGTATGGCCGCCTTAACAGTTGCAAATTAAGTAGCTTAAAAAGGTATGTGAAAATAACAAAACCAGTGTACGCGAGAGTAAAATCGTAGAATTTGCAAACAACGATTCCGATACGAGCTTGAGTTCAAAACCCATGTGGGTGAGTTTTTTTTTTTCCACCGCTTACTGTTTAGTTGGAACTGCGGCCATAGAGAGCGTTAATTTGACACAAAATTTATGTTTAATTTTTGCGCGCAAAGTTAGTTCGCAGAAACATCTGTAAGAGGGCGTTAAAACTTGCGGACAACTTTTAACATGGAGCTGTCCAATCTTGATATATGTATGATCTGTGGTTATTTCTTTAGGTACACTATTTCATTAATTTATACAACTATTAATTGTCATTACAATTTCTTGTTATAAAATATAAGTTTTCAATGGATGTTGAACAGTTAGAACTAGATGCAAAAGCCACCGCATCTAAACATGTTATTAATATGCTACAAAGGCCCGATCAATTAGAAAAGGTATTTGAAGAAATCATGACAGCTGAGTAGCCAATTTTAGCCACATGAATGAATATATATATATATAACTTGTTTCTTGTTTTAAGGTCCTTTTGGCTTCTAAGGCCATTTTGATCCCATCCCTATTTATTTCAAATGATTGATAGCTGATTCAATTGAAATAAATGAGGCTTCAAATCACGTAGGTTTCTAATAAATGAACACCTTTCTTCTCTAAAAGCAAGAATTTTCCTTTTTCTTCATCATTGAGATATGTATCACGAGACATTATAAATAAGTAATAATTAAAGAATAAATTGCGAGACAATTACAAATTCAAAAACTGTATATTCTAAGAATATAAGCTATTTTTGCTTGGTGTACCTATAGTTATGAAACACGTGAATATTGATATTATTTGATTTAATTTAATAATAATAGTTTTTATTAATAATTTAATTAATAGCGTTTATTTTATTTATTTTTTATTTAAAAAACAAAAATATTTCATTTTGAAATTAATAAGTTTTAAACGAAAAAATCAGTGTACCTTTTGTTATGAAAGGAGTGTATAGTTGTTGATTATTGTCTTCGAGATAAAGATTTTTCATTATTATTAACTTGTCTTTTTATCATACAACATATTTATATATTTCGGATTTAATAAACTTAAATTATTCTCTCTGCGTATTGTCAGTCTGACCTCCAGAATCTTGGCATCTACAAACAAGAATAGTAACGAGGAAATCAAAGTTTGTTCAGTTTCGAAACCTGAGCTTCAAGTGTAGTTGCAGTTCTTCATGACTGATATAACTCGAGAGGACACTAAATTTGATAGCATACTATAGTGGAGGCCATAGACAGTAGTATTCTTCAATAGAATGAATGCTATGCTGAATCTGAAGATAATCGTCCTCGTAAGTTAATGTCCCTGGAAGACAAGAAACCATCGTGAAATGAAACTTTAAAAACTTGCTCTAGAGAAATTTGACGTTTTTGTTCTACGACTTCGACAACAGAATAAAATGATCCTCTCTTCTAGGTCAGGAAGTATTTTTTGACTGACAAGATCCAAAAATTTCGCAGCAAATTCAATTGAAATTTCTAGTCGTGATTGCTTTAAGCAATAAATAATTAGCACTTCAAGTTGAAAAACTGAGTAAGCTATTTAGATATTCAAGATCGCTTTTTATTTCACCTTCAAGTAAATTTCCATCAGCTTCTTCCACTTGATTTTCGGCTATTTCGGGTATATCATACAACTTTACGGCGAGCAAGAAAAAGCAATTCCCCCTGCCATATTGCATTACTAGAAACAACTCCTAATGCCAAGTCAACTTGACATTAACTGATTGATTATAAATTTTACTTCTATAGTGATACAGTACTGGTATTAGGAAGAAAATCTATGTCTACATAAAAGTTGCTGTGACAGCACAGCACAGAACTTTACGGAAAATGCGATCAGCCTCCCTCCCCCCTATTCTGTGAGACTTAATTTTGGCTGCTCTGTCTCAAAAATTTCAAATAATCTTGATATTCCTTTAAAAGTAATATATTTTTTTATTTTTTTCTAGGTTGAACAATATAAAAAACGAATTGGCAGAAAAAAAGCGTCCGTTGAGGCTTTATTAAAAACTGCAATGCAAAGTCAATTAGATGGAGTTCGTGTTGGACTAAATCAACTGCAAACCGCTTTAAATGACATCGACGAGATTAAAACCAAGTTACTATCCGTTTTATTTTATTTATTTCTACTTTTTTATTTTATTTTAATGATATTAATAATTTTTTTTTTTTAATTGATCTTGGTGCATTTAATTGAAATTTAAAACAGTAGGCTAGTAAACAAAAAGGGAAAAATCACAGACAATTTTTATAGTTGTTTTTTGAGGTTGTGGCTGTGCTATGATTATAATATGGGCAAATGGAGATATCAGCCAAATTGGAATGATCTAGGTTCAATAAAACTCCCAGAATAAGACGTCTAGGCCTGAATTTATTTGGCCAAGGGAGAAAAATTTATTTCATTTGAATTGATTACCAATCATTTGAAATAAATAGGGATGGGGTCTAAATGGCCTTAGATGCCGAGAAAGACCTTAAATAAATAAAAAGAAAAAAAAAAAAATTATAATAATAGAATGTAAAATTTTGTTAATATCTTTATACAATTTTGTAACCCAATAACTGAAGATGGCCAAATAAATTCAGGCCGAAACGTCTTATTCTGGGAGTTTTATTGAACCTAGATCATTCCAATTTCGCTGATATCTACATTTCTCCATTATAATGACAGTTTTGATAATCAATTTCTCTTCATTCCTGGCTCACACCCACTCTTTCCACATATTCTCAATATAGGGTTTTCCAAGCCTGGGCCATCTTCATGGTATTTGATAATTTTCTCCTTCTCAGTGTGACTCGGTGATACTTTGGTGGTCCTGTCCATCTAATCGAATTTTTATTTTTTAACCCCCTAAATTTGTCTTTATATAATTAATTAAAATAAATGTTAATATCATTTATGACGGAAAGCGAATCATTGACCTTTCGAACTCAGACCTTTAACTCTGCTCTAAATATTGATCTTGTCTTAATTAAAAAAAAAAAAATCATTTTTGTAAAATGTACTTTTAATTTTCAGTTTGAATTGGATAAAAAATTCGTTTGTGAATGTTCCAACTCTTACTTTAAATTTGCAAGACGTCAGAGAAGAAAATATGAAACATTCACAGTACGTGACTGCAATGGAGAATTTGAAACATATCTTTACAGTTCCTGAAAGTGTTGAGAAAACAAAGCAATGGATCAACGAAGCGAAACTCCTTCATGCTCATCAGGTTCATATTTTTCTTGTAACTTGCTGCTTTTCCATTTTGTTTGTTAGTGTTTTTGTTGGTGAATGTTGCCCTTACCATATCTGAGCTTTCACTCACAAATCTTTTATTTTCTCTCCACACTGTCAACAAATGGTTGAGTAATGTTCTAGCCAAGATGAGAACCCGAAACTGATGTAGAGCACAGTCGTCTTAAACTTCCAAAAATAATTCGTCATAAAGATTCTGCAATTTTCTTAGCAATAAACTTTCTAAGTACGAGTAGTTAAAATTGTTTACCACGCGCCACATGTAAAGAAAAATAAATAAAAAACGCATATTTTCTCATAAATTCCTCTAAATTTCAGGTCTATTCTCTAAGGAAAAACGTTAACTTTAAACATCTGCAAACAGCGTTAATTCATTGTAACACTTCCTTGCCTCAAATTGTTATTCTGTAAACAAAAACTTGAAAGCAAAAGCTTTAACATAGTCAATAGTGTTAAAAATTAATGCCATGTTTAGGGGGTGCCTTTAATATTTTAACGCCATATTTAATGCATAAAAATGGGTTATATAAGTAGTAGTAGTAGTAGTTAAAAGTAAGGTTATGATTTTGACAGCTTTGAAATAAAAACAACATGTTAACTTCGCTGTTAAAACTAGTAGCCGGTAGCCAAAACTAAAGCCGATAGTATAAAGCTAGTTCAAAGTTTGAACCTCGGTCAACAGGCGATTTGACCTAGAATTGCGTAGTATAAAACTTGAACGCCACTCAACAGAGGCGTACCGAGGCAGTTGGGGGCCTGGGGCGGCACTAGAGGAGGGGGTGCTTTAAATATCCTTTTCCTCCATACACAAAAATATTTTTAAAATACCGTATATCCCTGAACCCTAAGGGCTCCGGGGCCTCTCAAAGAAAAATTTTCATTAAATTTTGTTTTTACTTGAGCCCTGAGGGCCCCGGGGCCTCTCAAAGAGAAATTTTCATTAAATTTTGTTTTTACTTGAGCCCTGAGGGCCCCGGGGCCTCTCAAAAAGAAATTTTCATTAAATTTTGTTTTTACTTGAGCCCTGAGGGCCCCGGGGCCTCTCAAAGAGAAATTTTCATTAAATTTTGTTTTTACTTGAGCCCTGAGGGCCCCGGGGCCTCTCAAAGAGAAATTTTCATTAAATTTTGTTTTTACTTGAGCCCTGAGGGCCCCGGGGCCTCTCAAAAAGAAATTTTCATTAAATTTTGTTTTTACTTGAGCCCTGAGGGCCCCGGGGCCTCTCAAAGAGAAATTTTCATTAAATTTTGTTTTTACTTGAGCCCTGAGGGCCCCGGGGCCTCTCAAAAAGAAATTTTCATTAAATTTTGTTTTTACTTGAGCCCTGAGGGCCCCGGGGCCTCTCAAAGAGAAATTTTCATTAAATTTTGTTTTTACTTGAGCCCTGAGGGCCCCGGGGCCTCTCAAAGAGAAATTTTCATTAAATTTTGTTTTTACTTGAGCCCTGAGGGCCCCGGGGCCTCTCAAAGAGAAATTTTCATTAAATTTTGTTTTTACTTGAGCCCTGAGGGCCCCGGGGCCTCTCAAAAAGAAATTTTCATTAAATTTTGTTTTTACTTGAGCCCTGAGGGCCCCGGGGCCTCTCAAAGAGAAATTTTCATTAAATTTTGTTTTTACTTGAGCCCTGAGGGCCCCGGGGCCTCTCAAAGAGAAATTTTCATTAAATTTTGTTTTTACTTGAGCCCTGAGGGCCCCGGGGCCTCTCAAAGAGAAATTTTCATTAAATTTTGTTTTTACTTGAGCCCTGAGGGCCCCGGGGCCTCTCAAAGAGAAATTTTAATTATATTTTGTTTTTACTTGAGCCCTGAGGGCCCCGGGGCCTCTCAAAGAGAAATTTTCATTAAATTTTGTTTTTACTTGAGCCCTGAGGGCCCCGGGGCCTCTCAAAGAGAAATTTTCATTAAATTTTGTTTTTACTTGAGCCCTGAGGGCCCCGGGGCCTCTCAAAGAGAAATTTTCATTAAATTTTGTTTTTACTTGAGCCCTGAGGGCCCCGGGGCCTCTCAAAGAGAAATTTTCATTAAATTTTGTTTTTACTTGAGCCCTGAGGGCCCCGGGGCCTCTCAAAGAGAAATTTTCATTAAATTTTGTTTTTACTTGAGCCCTGAGGGCCCCGGGGCCTCTCAAAGAGAAATTTTCATTAAATTTTGTTTTTACTTGAGCCCTGAGGGCCCCGGGGCCTCTCAAAAAGAAATTTTCATTAAATTTTGTTTTTACTTGAGCCCTGAGGGCCCCGGGGCCTCTCAAAGAGAAATTTTCATTAAATTTTGTTTTTACTTGAGCCCTGAGGGCCCCGGGGCCTCTCAAAGAGAAATTTTCATTAAATTTTGTTTTTACTTGAGCCCTGAGGGCCCCGGGGCCTCTCAAAGAGAAATTTTCATTAAATTTTGTTTTTACTTGAGCCCTGAGGGCCCCGGGGCCTCTCAAAGAGAAATTTTCATTAAATTTTGTTTTTACTTGAGCCCTGAGGGCCCCGGGGCCTCTCAAAGAGAAATTTTAATTATATTTTGTTTTTACTTGAGCCCTGAGGGCCCCGGGGCCTCTCAAAGAGAAATTTTCATTAAATTTTGTTTTTACTTGAGCCCTGAGGGCCCCGGGGCCTCTCAAAGAGAAATTTTCATTAAATTTTGTTTTTACTTGAGCCCTGAGGGCCCCGGGGCCTCTCAAAGAGAAATTTTCATTAAATTTTGTTTTTACTTGAGCCCTGAGGGCCCCGGGGCCTCTCAAAGAGAAATTTTCATTAAATTTTGTTTTTACTTGAGCTCTGAGGGCCCCGGGGCCTCCCAAAGAGAAATTTTCATTAAATTTTTCTTTTTTTTTATCTAAATTTTCCCATTTTTACTTGAGCTCTGAGGGCCCCGGGGCCTCTCGCTTTTACTTGAGCTCTGAGGGCCCCGAGGCCTCCCAAAGAGAAATTTTCATTAAATTTTCTTTTTTTATCTAAATTTTCCCATTTTTACTTGAGCCCTGAGGGCCCCGGGGCCTCCCAAAGAGAAATTTTCATTAAATTTTTCTTTTTTTTTTATCTAAATTTTCCCATTTTTACTTGAGCTCTGAGGGCCCCGGGGCCTCTCGCTTTTACTTGAGCTCTGAGGGCCCCGAGGCCTCCCAAAGAGAAATTTTCATTAAATTTTCTTTTTTTTATCTAAATTTTCCCATTTTTACTTGAGCCCTGAGGGCCCCGGGGCCTCTCAAAGTGAAATTTTCATTAAATTTTTTTTTTTTATAAATATATGGGGGCCTATGCCGGCTCGGGGCCTGGGGCGGACCGCCCCCCCCCGCCCCCCTCGGTACGCCACTGCCAGTCAAATCAGCTTTGACCGAGGTTCAACTTGACCGACCACATTCGCCCAGTCAACTTTTTGACCGGAGTTCAAGTAGCCAATTTTGACAGCTGGCCATATGTGATCACGTATTTTTAAATACATAAACTAAAACATTATTCAAAAATATAAATACCAAACAAAGTAAAAATACAGTTTATTATAAAATTGACAATATATTTTAATTTAAAGTATAAATAATAGTTAGTAATGTTGGTAAAATTTTAAAATTATATAAATATTCACAAAATAATAATAATAAATTTTATATTAATAACAAGGGAATAAATATTAATAAATAAAAAATAATATTATTATATATATATTTATTTTTTAGCAAAAAGCTTTAGTCCTCAGGCCTTTTTCTATCTATTTTTTTTTTTTTTATCTTTTAAGAAGAATAGTTAGTCGAATATAATAATATATTTGTAATCGTGTCTTGTTTGATATGATTGCTTGATTGTGAGGAGACGACAAATCGGATTTGACGGAATATATATTATAAACTATAATTGATAGATAATAGGCTAGAATTGAGGTGGCTAAACGTGTTTTTTGACAGCTATCTACTAAAAAAAATTCACTCAAATGAGAAAGATGCCAAAATAAAATAATATCATATTTTTTTTTTTTTTTTTGTATTATATTTGTAAATTGTTTTTATGTTGAAATTTAAAAAAAAAAAAAAAAAATATTACAATATTTTTGCGTTCTCTGAAAATTTTTGTTGCTCCGTCTTATCTTTTATCTTTTTAATAATATAAAAGACAATCTCTGTCTGTCTGTCTGTGTCTGTTTGTAACGCATAGACTCCGAAACTACTGGACCGATTTTCATGGAGTTTTTTTTAATGGGTAGGGAATTTTCCGGGGGTGGTTTTAGGCTATCATTATATCGAATTAGGGGTAGGGAACCCCCCTTTTTGGGGGTTATCAATTACCCCATAGCAAAGCATTGGAAAACAGGATCTAACTCGGTTTACGAAAAATATATTTATCAAAAAATTTAAAATGAAAAATAAAAACTCTTCCTCCCCCTAACAATTCGACATTTGAAAAGATTTTTCGCCCCCCCCCCCTAAAATTATTATTTTTTTTTATTTTTCATTCGATTTTAATAAAATTTAAAATGTTGCTTTCTTAGGGTGTAACTAATTGAAAATTGGTATTTTAGACCTCAGAAAGTTCAATCACCCCCCTGCCCCCCCTGAAATTTATTTTTCATTCGTTTTTAATAAAATTTAAAATGACGCTTTCTTAGAGTGTAAATAATTGAAAATTGGTATTTTAGACCTCAGAAAGTTCAATCACCCCCCTGCCCCCCCTGAAATTTATTTTTCATTCGTTTTTAATAAAATTTAAAATGACGCTTTCTTAGAGTGTAAATAATTGAAAAATATATTAATCAAATATTTAAAATAAAAAATAAAAACTCTTCCTCATAATTAATTAAAATACATTTATCTGGACAACTCTTAGTCATATCCTGAGACGCCGCCCGCCAGGGCTAGCGGGGTAGGGTTGCCGGAGGCAACCCTACCGCAGCTAGTATATAACTAATCTTTAATCAAGAACCCCTCTCCCCCTGGTCAATGGTGTTTCGATTTATTTATTTATTTTCATTTTTATATGTGCCCCTTTACTGATGTTTAAATTTGGCCATATTTGCAATAATTTTAAAACAGCAAGCTGACAGCAACTCAAAAATCAAAAAAATGCATTCAAAATTAATATGAAGTTAGCAACAGGCCAGTTTGTCAATGGTATGAACTTCGGTCATGGGACCGGAGTTCATTTTTTTTATACTACGGAACTAGATTTGACTGCGGTCAAAAGTTGACTTGACCGAGCGTTATACTATCGGCCCTTGGAGAATAGCATTTTTAATAGGGTCCGACCGAAACAAGTTTTTCAGCCGAAACCGAAACCGAATATTGGGCCTCAATCTTAGTTTCGGCCTAAACCGTAACCGAAACCGAAACTTGTATTTCCTATAAAAAATTATTATTATTTTACCTTTTTTTTTTTTTTTTTTTGAAATTTTTTCCGCCCTGCGGAAAATTTTTTTTCCCTCTCGTGAAAATCATTTTACCTTTTGTTTAGGGAGACTAAATTTTTTCCGCACCTTTTGCAAATCATTTGACTTTTTTTTTTGCATGAGAGTCTCATCCCATCTTTTCAGACTTCTTTGTATACAAGTGGTAAAGCCCCCCTGGACCCCCTTACATGCCTTCGATGAGCAAATGCATCAAATTTATTCTTGTATTTCAACCCCTTTCGGTAAAATATGAAAATATTGAAGGGTATAGAAGAACATATGATTCTGTATGTATAGTTTTAATTTTGTAAAAATCCGCCCAAAAAAGATAATTATGGCCGCTTTTTTTCGATTTCAGCCCACTGTGCGTTGCTCCTGAACCCCCTTAAATTTTAACGTCTGTTTTTAGAGAATAGACCTGTTTGTGTACTATATATGTGGATATGCTCAGTTATTATTCTTTCCTTTTAATTTAATCTTTTTTTTAAGAGCTTAACAGATTTAGAAAATTCGAGGGATGATCTTTTATATGAACTTCACAAGCTGCCGAATCAAGCACCATCGGATAAAATTATGCTTAAAGCTTATTTTGAAGATGTTGAAGTTTTATCAAATTTATTGGAAAAGCAATTAACTTTGGTGTTAAGTCGGACTTTAAATACTGTAAGAAAAAAACCGTCAGAAATTGTTACGGCTCTTCGAATAATCGAGAGAGAAGAAAAAGCAGATAGTTTTGCACTTCAGGTACATATTCAATCACCCTTTAATTTTAAGAATATTAGAAACAAAAAAAAATACGAGTTCTATCTCTGTACTATGTTCCAGGGGCAAAATAAAATTTATGAACAACATTTATTAAATCATATTAACATAACATTTGAAACTTTTGTGCCTGTTATTTCGCTATCTTTCAATGTTCCGTGTTAAATTTGATAGTAAAAGACGGGCATGTTTTTCAAAAATATTTTTGCAAAATTATCTAACTCATTAAATTTGAACGAAGATGTATTCATTTGTCCCCTACTTAAAAATAATTTGTAGATGCAATGTAAATAAGCATTGGTTACTTATGCCCTGGGCTTTTATTTTTAGTTAGGCTTTTATAAAAATATAGATATATAAATAAATTAATTAATTAACTAGCAGCTTAGAGGCACCAGTCCTCGGTGGCTAAGCCAAACAAACACAATACAAATTTAAATACAATAACATTCATACCTTTTAATTGAAACAAAAAGAAATTAAAAAAATTCGAGCAAGCCACGAGGCCAGTAGTAGACGTCGCATTAGCCATTCCGATATTCGTCTTAAGCTGTTAAGGACAACCTGACTTTAATGACCGTAAAAGTAAAACGTAAAATCTGGTACAGATGATTTAATTTTACCTTTTCAAATTTAAAATTATTTTACATTTTTATAAAAATCCATTATAAAAAAATTGTTTTGCTTTTTATCTATCTATATTTTTACTTTTTCTTATCTATATTTAGACCTATAGAGATATATAACACAAAAAATCTGGTGTGACAAGCACAGAACACAACTTTTTTTATTCTTTCGCTTTTTTTTCAAAAACTGAATAGTTTTTGAGATAACCAACGATGAAAAAGACCTCTTAAGCTAATTTTGAAAATCTAGTGTGACTGGTCACTAGGGGTTTTTTTTCGTAAAATTTCCATTTTTTCCCTCCGTAAAAATCGTTTGACTTTTTTTTTGGTTTTTTTATTTACCCAATAATAGATTATGAAAAATAATGCTATATTCATTAATAAAAATTTATAAATTAAATTTCCATTAACAAAATAATTTTCAGAACAAATCAAACTTCTGCAAAGAAACCTAACTAAATTTGACTCTGAATAGGGTGGTTGAGTTGCATCGAATTAGAACTCAAGACATTAGCTTCTAGTGTTTAGTTTCGGGTTAGATAAATCAAGGGAAAAAAAAATATTCAAAACTGTGGCGGACCCTCACCTTTCTGTACCAAGCCGTAAATGGACTTAGATACCGAAAAAGACCTTAAACAAATTAAAAAAAAAAAAAAAAAATTATAAATTATTATTATTATTTATTTAATGTATTTCGATCTTTATGCTCATTACATAGTCGAATACCTTGCTTACAATTGATTACACTAGTCAACAAGGTTTTTTTCACAAGAAATCTGATTAGTGAATCTAGTGCATTTTTTCATTCTGAATTCAGATATGTAGTTAGAATTTGTCCATTAGGCACAGTTTTAGACAGTTTTAGATATAGAGCAAAATAGATTTTAGTAGAAAATGTGCTCTAAAGAATGTTCAAATTATTTTTAACGCGACACCCCGTCAAATTATGCAGATAGTTAGAATACATATAAATTTAAAGTTTCATCCCAATCGGAGGTCATTTAGACGTGCCTTAAACGGCTTAAAGTTTAGAAAAATCGAAATTTTCAAGATTTTTTTTGCTTTGGTCACCCCTAATACAATTTTAGATATCCCTGAATGCAAAAAACATATATGTACGATATTCTACACTTCTTTGGCTTTCTAAAAATCATTCATTCCTAAAAATCTGCTAATTATTAACGAAATTATTAACAAAAACGTCAGCAAAGAAAAAACCTAAGTACACTCACTGGACGAAAAAAATGGACTTCAATTGAATTAAAAAGCGAACCCTATCCACGAGAAGCTAATGTATCCTCTCTGAACATAGGTTCCCGGGCACTAACTTTATTAAATATTATTTTTTTAAAAATATTTCTAGAATCTCATATTTTTCTTTATACTTGTAAAAGAACAAGAGGTCCATTTTTTTCGACCAGTGAGTGTACTTGTGTTTTTTCTTTGCTCACGTTTTTATTAATAATTTCGTTAATAATTAACAGATTTTTACGAATAAATGCTTTTTAGAAAGCCAAAGAACTATAGAATATCGTACATATATGTTTTTTGCATTCAGGGATATCTAAAATTGTATTAGGGGTGACCAAAGCAAAAAAATTTTTGAAAATTTCGATTTTTCTAAACTTTAAGCCGTTTGAGGCACGTCTAAATGACCTCCGATTGGGATGAAACTTTAAATTTATATGTATTCTAACTATCTGCATAATTTGACGGGGTGTCGCGTTAAAAATAATTTGAACATTCTTTAGAGCACATTTTCTACTAAAATCTATTTTGCTCTATATCTCTAAAACTGTGCCTGATGGGGAAAAACTGAATTGATATTTGAATTCAGCATGAAAAATACTTCTAGAATTTCATATCTTCATTCTTGTGAAAGAAAAAATGTTCATCTTTGTCGACTAGAGTTATTATTGAGCTCAATACAAATATAGAATACAAAAAAAAAGAATAGATACGTAGGGCTTATAGCTGGTAGTTTAATCAGGATAGGTGAAGAGGTGAAGAAAATCTGCAGCTAGTTGTTTTTCATTATTTTATTCCCACCACGTTGACGTTTCGATCCCGTTTGGGATCATCATCAGAACAGATGGGTGTTATGTAAGTATATGTGTAGTAGGGTGTCTTGAAGAACAAGACCTGACTTACCTCCACGATGTCTGGATACCTCAAAGCCCAGATTTCTGAGGCATAAAGGAGTACACTCAGAATTGTAGCCCTGAATAGATGATCAATGGTGTAGAATGCTTCGATTTTCGTCTTCAAAATTATTTGTTTCGTTTTGTTCATCGCAGCAATGGTTTTTATTTTCATATTATTTGCTGCTTGTAGGAAGAGTTCAGATGAGCTGAAGCAGTGGCGTAACTAGGCGCATCTAATCCTTGGCGCCCCTCGAAACCGGCATAGGCGCCCTACGGCCTCTAATATATAGCCCAGCGAATGTGATTTTATCACATTCTTTCCATCGATTGTCTAAAAAAATTGATTGTTTTCTTTTAAAATTATATTACAACTTGAATTCTACTATTTTAAATGAATTTAATTCCAAAAATAATAAATAATGTATATGGGTGAATCTAAGCTATTTGGATTTTTTGTGTCCAGAAACCAAATATACTCTGTTCAATTTAATATTCATGATTTCCTTAGTTGACATTATTTTCGTATCTGTAATGATAAAGGCCAGAAGATATTTTAATTTTTTTGAGTTTTATTAGCACCAGAAGAAATATGTTACCTGAAGAATGACACTTTTGGCAGAATTGTGAAAATTAAGCTAGGGAAGTGACAGACAATTAATTATTTGTTATGGTAGGTGAATTAATATTAAAAAAACATACATATTATAGCTATAAGATATTAAGGAAACAAAATTTCGTCCCTACCCGTGGGCGGGTATTTTCCCTGACAGAGTTTTTTTTTATTCCATTTTTTGGCATCGAAGGCCATTTAGACCCCGTATCTATTTATTTTAATTGGATTGATAGCTAAATCCAATTGAAATAAATTTTTGTCGCATTAGAAGGGATGCGAACTCTTGAATTTGCCTGAATAATGACAGCCAAACTAATGACAAAACCACACATTACGTTAAAAAAAAACAATACGCGTCCTTCTTGCCAAAGTTTCGACGTAATTCATGACATTTACATACAATAAACATTGCATTGTACATATGTAGAGTTACGTAACGATAAAATATAAAGAGATTTATTTACCAGAATAAATATTGCATCGACTGGCCCAAACACACTTTATGACAATCCAACAATAACTAAAGCTATATTATTTGAATTATGCTCAACGCCGTTAGTTTGCCTCTTACTTCAGACTGTACTACGCCTGTTATTCATGGCCATTGTTATCCTTTGGCAGTTTTTATGATAAATTTTTATCTTTTAATTTTTCCAGAATAGATGACATCATTTTTAGGTCACGTGAAAACAAGTATTTTTTTTTTATAATAACAAATACTTTTAAAATGTATTTTCATTAATTATGTTTTGGCGTTTACTTATGTTTATAATTATGGTAAAAAATATTATGTCAAGTTAATAAATAAATGAGCGTCGAACAAAACTAGTAAAAAAACTAGAAATGGGACACCCAGAATACTGACATTTATGACTATTTTCAACTATTAATTCCTAAAATAAAACAGTTATCGTGAATTGACTAAATGGCCCCAATAAAACACGATATTCTTTATTATTTAAGAATATAGTATCAATAATATAATTATTTTAAAATATATTTTTTCCACTGACCAATAAAATTCAAATAGCGTAGAATCACCCATATAGAGGCTTTATAATTACAATTTTTTACTTTCTCTTACCTCTATATATATGTTAATATCAGTATCCAGGTGGGGGCGAAGGGGGTCCTAGCCCCCCCCCCCCCTCCCCAGGAGCATTAAGCTGCTTTTTCCCAAAATTTACGGCTTTCTTTTTGAAATTTCATAATAAATTCGTTTTATATCACAAATCCGGAAAAAATTACAAAAAAAAAAAGCCCGAACGAGATTCGAATACTAAAAAAATAAAAAGGTCGAACGAAAAACGGCGCCCCTGTTGAGCTTCGCCCCCTCCGCCCTCAAAGGCTAGTTACGCCGCTGAGCTGAAGGTAACTCCCAAATAATTGAACTGGTTCACTCTCTCCACCTCCTTCCCGCCACACCTAAACTGGATGTCTCCCGGTACTCTTCCTCCTCTTCTAAAGACCATTGCCTTTGTCTTATTTAAATTTATTTCTAATGCATTGTCTCTACAATATAACTCTAAACTATTGAGAAGCTTCTGCAAATATAATGGAGTATCAGCCATGAGTACCAAATCATCAGCGAAGAATATGCACTTTAAATTGGTTTCCTTGTCTAAATCTACACCTCGTACTCCTTGTTTCTCTAGATATTCATCAAAGTCGGCTATAAATAATGAGAATAGTAGAGGGCTCATCGGATCTCCTTGAAGTACTCGCTCCCCAACTTTTAGTTTATTTGAAGTTTCATTGTTGACCAATATCCTTACTTCTGCTTTGCTGTATAAATTCTTTATTATTCTTATAATATTCGCACTTACTCCATACCTATATAATTTTTGCCACAGGAGTACATGCTTTATTCGGTCAAAGGCCCTCTTGAAATCGACAAAAACACAATACATCTTCCTTCTTTTGAGTCTTAGGTGTAAGTGTATTGCGGAAGACAACACAAAAATATTATCGATACAGCTTCTTTTCCTTCTGAATCCTGATTGGTTTTCTGGGATAATTTCAGTATCTTCCGCCCATAAAGAAAGCCTTTCGTTTATTATGTTTGTGAATTTTTTAGTACAGCAATTCATTAAGGAAATACCTCTATAATTATCAGGGTTTGTGTGGTCACCTTTTTTCCACAATAATATAAGTTTTATCTCTACCCAATTATCAGGGATTTCTTTTTTTTAAGATATTATTATTAATCTTCAGGATATACCTTTTAATTGGAACCGACATGTTTTTGATAAATTAATTTGGTATTCCGTCGGGTCCGGGTGCCTTTCCACTTTTTAAGTTTTTTAAAGTCATATTGAACTCATTTAATGAAATCTCTTTGTCTAGCTCCGGATGTCCAGCGTCGTAAAAGTATATGGGTATTTCGATCATAGAGCTTTTAAATAGATTCTTATAGTATTCCTCCCATCTCTCCACTTGTATTGGGTTAACACTTTATAATTAAATTTACGAATGCCTTCCCAAAATTTGGCCGGGCTTCTTGAATCACCTATTTGTTTATAGATATTTAAAAGGTAGTTATTTTTTGCTGTTTGTATAGTTTTTTTTATAATTTCTTTTACTTTTCGTATAATTTATACAACTAATTTGATTAAAATCGAAGTCTCTACAGATTTTCAATGCCACTTTTGCGTTCTGTTTTGCATGATAACATTAAAAAAAAAAAAAAAAAAAAATTATATAATAACAGTTATATGGAATAAAATAATAATTTTTGAAACCCAATAGGTTATATTATAAATTATAAATTATTCATATTTTTTGTTCCCCCTTTTTCCTATACCTAAATCTAAGCGTATATAATAAAAGCGGAGCGTCTGTCCGTCTCTTCTTCTTTCACTTACTATTTGACCAACTCCTCGTTGGAATGTTGAAACGAAATTTTGCAGTCTTATAGAGGACGTTACGGAGTGTGTAGGAAATATTCTCGGGTCCCAAATTTCTTATAACTTTTTGAATTCCTAAGTTACTATTTCTCCCATAGGAAATGTATAGAGAAATATTTATGTATTCTTTGGATTTATGTATTCTATGAATGTAAACAAATCCTCAAGCAGGCACTGGTTTGGAATAGTAGTAATAATAATTTTTTTTACACAATTAAGAAAAGGCGAGGGTCCGCCGCAGGCAGGGATGGGCAAGTTACTCGATTTTGAGTAACGAGATACAAAATACCAATTACTTCAGATTTTTGTAACGAAATACAAGATACCAATTATTCACGGGTTTGTGTAACGAGATACAAGATACCAGTTACGTATTTCAAATACATTGAAAATACCAATTACAAACAATTTTTCCTTGACTTTAAAATTCTTTTTGGTGGGGTAATTCTGAAACCCTAAATAAATTTAGTTTAGGAAAGTGGCAGTTAAACTTATATTGGAAACAGTGTTGGGCAAATTAAGCATATTTTGATTTGTCTACTTCATGACGTAGACAAATCCCTAGATAAATTAGATAATGTAGACAAAGACGTAGACAATGTAGACAAATGGCTCAGCGCTTGTTTTCATTGGCTCTCATCTCAGATCAGTGATCTGTCATTTCTAGAAACAGCCTAGAAATTCATATACATAAAAATGTCTAAACGCGGAAGACCAATAAACAGACATTTTAATGAATTAAAATTTGAATTAGGGAAACAAAATGAAAAATATGTTGCAGTGTGTCTTTTTTGCAAAAAAAAAAAAAACCCTGCATAATACATCTTCTAATATCTAATTCAAATAAAAGACACTTAAGAATACCGCCATTATCAACGCTGGCAGATGTTTCTTTTTCACCCAATATCTCCCTATATTCGATATTCCACTTTAAGCGAGAATAGAAAAATTGTAAAATCACTCTTTACCTATTGATTTCGTGAATATTAGTATCAAAAAATTATATTTATGACGATACATAAAAAATTCTGGTGTTGTTAGTCCCGGCAAATTTTTAAATTTTAATTGTCTACATTGTCTACTTTGTCTACATGGATATTGTTCATTTGTCTACGCGTAGACAATTGCGTAGACAAAGTAAAGTAGACAATTGGCCCAACGCTGATTGGAAAATACCTTTGGAAAATCGAAAACAATAAAATTAATCATGATATTAAAAAAAATTTATTTATAAAAATATGAAAAGGTTTCAAAAAAATCAAGTTTTCAAAAGTTTTGTCGGATAATCTGGTCCTTGATGGAGAATGAATAAACCCGCAAATGAAAACAATCTTTCAACTGGTGCAGAAGAACAAAGATTTAGTCGATGAGAGCTGGTTGAAAGAAGAAAGCAAAAAGGTTTTTTAACGAAGAGTGAAAATTTGGCGGTTTGATTGACTTCTCTTTACTGGTTTTTACTAAGATTCAGAGCAGAGAAGCCACACGACGATTACATACAGTAATATTAAATAAATTAAAAAGATTTCAGCTCCCTCTGCAAGACTTTTTATACGGCGGCAAATTAAAAAAAAAAAAGTATTTGGTATCTCGAATTTCAGATACCAATTACTAAAAAAATGTAACGAAATACAAGATAGCAATTACTTTGCTTATGCTGTAACGAGTTACAAGATACCAATTAATAATGTATTTGGTATCTTGTATTTCAAATACATGTAACTGATTAACGCCCATCCCTGGCCGCAGGCGGGCGGTGCGGCTAGTAAAAAATAAATCTATTAAATTTTGTTTTGAATATTTTTTTATTTATTTTTTTTTTCCTGACTTATTTAAGGAAGATTTTTTTGTATTTTAAGGTTGCTCTTGAGATAGGAATTTTGCCTCATGTATTAATATTAATACTAAGGGTCAAGGGATGATCTTTTTCTGTACCAAGCCATAAAATATTTCTAAATTATGTTGTATACCAATTAACTTCCAAAAATGGTGGTGCGTTCTAAATACCCTTCAAATATTGAAAAAAAAATAAAAAACTGGTTTAAAACCGGTTAGCCGGGTTCGTAAAAAAACCGAAAAACCGGTTTTTTCCAAACCCTAACACCCACTATGTATTCTATATACAACACAATCTTTAGATACATCATAAGTGTGTCGTAAAGGAATTGGCGCACAGCAATTGCCCTTATTTAGTTAGGACCCCTGCTCTGCCTAAATGTCTAAAAAGAAATTAGCCAAAGGCTATCGTTTGTTTGAACTTAATAAATAATTAAAAGAGATACGTGTAATTTATTAAACAATTTTCTAACAATTATTAAACTTGGATTTTATGTATCACTCTGAATTATCCATTTAGTTCAGAGAAAATCTAGAGTTGATAAAATTTCTTTCGAATAGTATTTAGAAAACATTGATCTTAGTAGTTTAGTAAGTAATCTCAATTTTTTCTAGAGACAACGTCAAAGTGGTTTTCTTCCTCCTGGTAGACCTAAAAACTTAAGAGAAAAAGCAATGCAAGTGCTCGAGAAATCTGTAGCACAAAGAGTTGAAGGCACCCAAGTCGATGAGAGGGCTGACAATAAGATGTGGCTTGTTATGTATTTAGAGGTAATATTACATTAATCTATCAATATTATAATAATATATATATATATATATATATATGTCGTAGACAGATCGTGAAATTAGACAGTTCATGAACTGCAGCCAGATCGTGTAATGGTCAAACAATTACATGATCTGACTAAAAATTTTAGACAGTTCATGAAATGCAATTGGGCCTTAGACAGATCGTGTAATGCTCGAGAATTACATGAAATGTCTAAATTTTTTAGGCAGTTCATGAACTGCCTAACAGCAGTTTTGCCGATCGTGTACTGTTTCTAAAGCAAATAAAGATCTCGAAAAAAGTCAATTTTTTTCAATATGAAGTAATGGGAATAGTTAAAATAATAACGAATTTTTAAATTAAAAATTATTTATTCTCTCGACAATCGATTTCGGCACTATGTACCATCATCAGGTCGGCTAAAAATGTGAAAACGATTAATTATGTATATATAGTATAGTATAGTGTATATAATATGTATATATAGGTTTACAGGTTTATCTATAAAATTTGATTTCAATTTATAATTTTTATAATTTTTTACAAGAATCTTTATATTATTTATCAGTACGTACCGTTAGTTTGGTGTGTTGAATAGAGTGTACATTATTTGTTTTGTGTTTACATTATTTCTTGTGTGTTGACATAATATGTTGTTTGTTCCGTCTGTTTGTTTTTGTTATGTGTGTATGAGGAGAGATTAGCAACTATTCTGACTCGAGTGAGGTTGGCAGTGGATTTGGTTGAATCAAGTTTGAATCAATGGAGATATCCAAGAAACTCCTACAGCTTAAAAATGTGTTAAATAAAAGATACAAAAACAAACAACACCTAAATTTTTTATTTGCCTCTAAAAAACATGGTATAACACCTAAATTTCTGAGAGTCAAATTAAAAAATCATAATCAAACACACATAGAATATATACACAAAAAACTTCTCAACCTCGAAATAAAAGAAAAATTCAGAAAACAATCTGAAATCCACCTCAAACTAAAATTCCTTCACAACCACTTATTAAAACACCTGCATTTCCTCGAATACGAAAACCTCATTGAAAAACTAGAAGAAGAAATATTCTACATGAACATCGAAAACGATAGGAAAAGACATATTAAACTAGAAAAACTCATACGAGAAAAACATAAATATGCACAGAAAAATCAAGCTAATAAAAACAATACACATCCCGAGAATATATATACATTCCCTCCAAGAACAACAAATCTTTCATCAGTGGAATTCACTCCCGAAGAAGAGGAAGTCCTAAACCTAGGACATAAATACGCCCCACCACAAAAAAACCCAAACCTACACAAGATTTCAATAGACCTCGAAGTTCAAATTCAACGACATCCAGAATTTTCGTACCTCAGCTCCAAAATCTCAGAAACACTCAACAACATACAAAGAAAGGTAAATGAATCCGAAAAACATAAAAACAATCACGAACACAATAAAATCAATAAAACAATAAATTCAATAAAACAAAAAATCAATGAAAACAATCTAACAGTAACCAAAGCAGACAAAAACGCAGGACTTGTAATATTAGACACAGACGAATACATCAACAAAACAAAAACATTTTTTCAAGAAAACCAAATAACAAAAACTAAAAGAAACCCTCTAAACACACACAACAAAAATATTAGAACAATAATAAAAACCTCATCAGAAACTTTAAAAAAACTCAACATAAACACACAACAAATCATAGAAAAAAACCCCAGAACACCAAAATTATATAGTCTAATTAAGCTTCACAAACCCAACAAATCAATCAGACCAATTTGTTCCTCTATAGGCTCACCAGCTCACAAATTAGCTAAATCCTTAAATAATATCCTAATTAATAAAATCAAATATAACTCCAAACACTCCATAACAAATTCAACTCAACTCATCAAAGACGTCGCCAAATTAAAAATTACACATAATAACCATTTCAAAATGATCTCGTTTGACATTACTAACCTTTATACAAATATTCCAACAAAAGAAACAATTGACTTTTTAGCCGAGATAATAAAATCAAACAAAAACTTTCAAAACCTATACAATCTTGACACACAAAACACCACAAACCTCATAGACCTTTTCGAAACGACAATAGAACAAAACTTTTTTGAATTCAACAACGAAACATATACACTTACAGACGGACTCTCTATGGGCTCTCCAATCAGCGGAATTCTAGCCAACATATTCATCGACAAACTTGAACAAAAAATCTTCAATCTCCCACTCAGCAAAAACATCATACTCTGGAAAAGATATATAGATGACATTATTTGCTTCTGGAAAGGCTCAGACGCAGAATTAGAACTTTTTCAGACAGAGATTAACCAACTTTCCAAAATCAAATTCACATTAGAAACAGAAAACCAAAATAAACCAAATTTCCTAGATCTAACACTTACTAGAGAAGGACACATTATACAATATGACATTTATAGAAAACCAACCTCAACTGACATTATAATTCCATACAAATCGCACCACAACCCACAAATTAAACAAACATCATTCAACTTTCTTTTTAATAGACTCATACAAACACCCCTCAGAAAAGAAAAATTCAATCACGAATACAACAAAATACTCACAATAGGCTCGAATAACGGATACCCAATAGAATACATAAAAAACATATTTAATAAGATGAAAACAAACAAAATTATTCAACAAAAAATATACCCCCATATAAACACCCACAAAAAATTCATCACAATACCATATCAAAAAACAATAAACACTAAACTTAAACAAACACTAAAACCATATAATCTAAATCTCACTTCACGCTCCCCCACCACACTAGCCAATATACTTATTAATAACACAACACCCACAAACAACCTCGGAAAAAGTGGAATATACCAAATATTCTGCGACGACTGCGAACACAGCTATATTGGTTTAACAACAAGAAACATTCACACCAGATACAAAGAACACATCAGAAACAACCCCCCTTCAGCACTCGGCTCACACTTAACTTCCAATAACCATTCCACCTCAATAAACAATATCAAATTACTCCACCATGAAAATAACTTCAACAAATTAATTATCCTCGAAAAATTTGAAATAATAAAAAACCTAAAAAGCGGACAAAAACTTCTCAACGAAAATACCATATTCCCAGAACAACACATTTTTAAAAACATCGCGCCACTCAATAAACCCAACCAAATCCACTGCCAACCTCACTCGAGTCAGAATAGTTGCTAATCTCTCCTCATACACACATAACAAAAACAAACAGACCGAACAAACAACATATTATGTCAACACACAAGAAATAATGTAAACACAAAACAAATAATGTACACTCTATTCAACACACCAAACTAACGGTACGTACTGATAAATAATATAAAGATTCTTGTAAAAAATTATAAAAATTATAAATTGAAATCAAATTTTATAGATAAACCTGTAAACCTATATATACATATTATATACACTATACTATACTATATATACATAATATACAAATGTAATCGTTTTCACATTTTTAGCCGACCTGATGATGGTACATAGTGCCGAAATCGATTGTCGAGAGAATAAATAATTTTTAATTTAAAAATTCGTTATTATTTTAACTATTCCTATTACTTCATATAAATAACGAAAAATGGAAAAATTCATCAAGAATATTTTTTCAATATTATTATTATTATCGATTACTAAATTTTCCAAATCTTCCTCACTTTGTAAATCTTGAGTTAAGGTGTGCGTCTCGGGGTTCTAATTTTGGGAGATTCCAGCGGCCACAAATTTGAAGCTATCTACCTCAATTTTTTTTTTAATTAAAGCTATTTAAAATGTCTACAACTTATAGAAGCCCTTTTTTTGATTTTCGAAAAAATAAAATTTTTTTTAGATTTATTGCATTAAATTACAAACAGTACACGATCGGCAAAACTGCTGTTAGGCAGTTCATGAACTGCCTAAAAAATGTAGACATTTTGCAATAAGTCAGAAGCATCAGTTTATAATTCAACATTTTTTTGAAAAAACTAAACAAAACAAACAAACATTATCACCAAGCAACACATCAAACACATCACACAACATCTCTCCTTTTTTTAGTATAAGGTCTTATTCCGCTCAATTCTCGATAATTTATCGAGCTTCTCTGTCGAAGTCGCGAGGAAACGGAAGCTGCAGCTTCGGAAGAAGGTGTAGGTAAGGGTTCAAAGGCTTCATCTTCAACAGAGGCAACTTCATCATCGGGAGAGGCATCTTTAGGGTCAGCAGCATCTTCAGGAGTGACCGCTTCGGAAGAAGGTACGGGTTCAAAATCTTCATCTTCTACAGGAGAATCAGTTCCAGGAGCATCCGGGTTCAGTGAAGAAGCTGGAGTAGGTATACACCTACATGGCGTATTCATGGCGTACCACAAGTCGTTCCCACTCGCATTATCCAACACACGTTTCCAAACCTGATTCTTATGTCTCAATAACACTTTTTCCCCCACCTTGATCCGCACAATTGCCTTTCCTACAAAATCCAAAACTTCTCCCGAAACTCGTGAACCATCAGCTAACTACACGACTACCTTTCCTCCCTTTCCAAATTGTCGGTCTCGTGTACCATGAAATCTATCAAAATTTTTCTTCATTTCAATTTGTTGCTCAGTGAATGTATTCGATTCTGTTTGATTTTTAATTTTCAACAAATCTAACGGGGTTTTTGGCTGACGACCAATGAAAATTTCAGCAGGAGATTTATTCTCAGGATGTGCCACTTGTGGAGTGTAATTATAAGTAAAAACTATTTTGCTTAATAGATCATCTACATTCTCTAATTTCTCTTTCTTTAACCCATTTTTAATAACTTGCACCATTTTTTCAGCTTGACCATTTTATTGGGGATGTCTAGGAGGGGAACGGAGATGAATTATTCCTAGATCTGAGCAAAACTTTGCAAATTCTATCGACGTAAACTGCGGTCCATTATCCGGTACAATAGATTCAGGCGGACCAAAGATCTTGAAAATCTGTTTAAGGTATCGAATTGTGGATACTGAAGATGTCGTGGACATCCACTGAGCGTCCAAAAAATTTGAGAAACTATCCGAAATTACTAAAATTGAACGACCTTTAATTGGACCGGCATAGTCGAGATGTATTCGAGACCACGGTTTTTTAGCACTTGGCCAAGGATTAAGGGGTACTTTCACAGGATTGAGAGCCGTTTGAGCACATTTGTTACACGACTTGACATAATTTTCGATGTCGCTCGACATTCCAGCCCAGAAAAAATATTTTCTTGCCAGCTGTGTCATCCGTTGAATGCCAGGATGTGCGAAGTGTAATTTTTTCATTACAAAAGGTCGTAAGGAAATAGGAATCACTACACGATCTTCAAACAAAATTACATCTTTTACAATCGTCAAAGACATCTGCCGTTTAAAATAGGGAGAAAGCAACTGATTCCTTTTATCATCTTCAAGCCAACGGTTCATTAACCGGTTTCGCACAATTGCTAAAACCGGGTCACTTTCAGTTTCCTTTTGAAGTTTAGCTTGTACTTCTAATGGACGGATGTCTAGAGCTTCTTCTAAAATTTGCCGAATCTCATCCGTGCATATAGATGCAACCACTTCATCTAAATCCGAATCTTTTGCATCTTGTTGTGCCTCTTTAATGAGACGAGATAGCGCATCTGCTTGACCAAATTCTTTAGAGTTTATGTACTCGATATCAAAATTGTATCCAAGCAACCTAAGTGCCCACCTCCTAAGGCGAGTGGCTGTCCGAGAGTCAAGTCCTTTCATATTTGTGGACTGGAAAAGTGTCAACAGTGGACGATGGTCAGTTTGCAAAATAAAATGACGACCAAAAACAAATTTATGGAAACGTTCCACTGCCGTTACTAACGCCAAAGCCTCTTTTTCGATCTGAGAATAATTACGCTGGGCTTTATTTAATGCTTTAGACATATGGAAAACAGCCTTCACGTTCCCATCTGGATATCTTTGCAAAAGAACTCCTCCTATCCCTTTTTGAGACGCATCAGCAGCAACAATCAGAGTTTGATTAGGATCGAAATGAGCTAGCAAAAGGGGGCTGGTCAAAATTCGTTTTATTTCTTCGAAAGCTTTCATATGAACCCCACTCCAGATGAAAGGGCTTCCTTTTCGTAACAAACTCTCAAATGGTTCCTTGATTACATGAAGTCTATTAATAAACTTCCCATAGTAATTAATCAAGCCCAACAAGGAACGAACATCATTTTGACACTTAGGGACTTGTAAATTTAAAATAGGCTCAACACGAGCAGGATCTGCCTGAATTCCCTCCGGTGTTATTAAAAACCCTAAATACTTAACACATGGAACATAAAATTTACATTTCTCTACTCGAAGACGAAATCCCCACTCTTGTAAACGTTTAAGAACATTATGCAAACGCCTGTGATGTTCATCACGATCTGGAGCCATGATAAGTATATCATCTAAATATACGACAATTCCTTCTAGCCCCGCCAAGGCCTGCTCCACAGTTCGCTGAAAAATCGCTGGGGCAGGTTTTAAGCCAAAAACTAAACGGTTATACCTGAACAACCCTCGGTGAGTATTGATAGTCGTAACTTTACTACTTTCATCATCTAATACTAATTGATGATATGCATCTGAAAAATCAAGTTGCGAAAAAAACTTATTCCCGTTAAATTTTGTCATGATATCCTCCAAATGCGGAATCGGGTAAGTCTCTGCATGAAGTGCATCATTCAACCCAGTAGAATAGTCAGCACAAAGCCGTATCTTCCCATTAGGTTTACGTGCCACCACAATGGGTGAAGCCCATTCAGAAAACTCTACCGGAGAAAGAATATCATTGCTCACGAGCCTTTCCAACTCCTTTTCCAAAGGTTCTTTAATAGAAAATGCTACTGGACGACATCGCCGATGTACAGGTATAACATTTTTTTTAAGTCTAAGCTTAACTAACACTTTACATTTACCCATATTATCACTAAAAAGGTCTGGATAACGATTTGCCAAATCACGAACCTGAATAGAAGAAATCGATACATTTCCTGACTGCACCTCATTATCATAAATCACTAATACCCAGTTCATCAATAGTTTTAGAATTTAGTAGCGAAACATCATGCTTGTCCACAACAATTACCTGCCCGGATGATTTCCTATCACGAAAAGAAAATACTGCGTCGAAAAACCCAAAAATTAAAATATTCTGACCGGTAACAGTATTAGCCGAACGTTTATAAGGTTTCAACTCAGGTTTTCCCACCTTAATCCATGCATCAGTACCAATAGCTGAAATATCAGCTCCATTGTCCAATTGCATTTTCAGAGGATACCCATTTACACCAATAGTAAGATATTTACGAAATTTCTGTAACTCAAAACCATTGATTCCGTTAAGGCTAATCAAACTAATTTTATCTTTGGCGTTTCTCTTTTTAGCCAAACAGGCAGCTGCAATGTGACCCCTACGTTTACAGAAATTACAAATATAATTACTAAAGGGGCACTCCACCCGCCTATGCTCTATAGACGTACACCCCAAACAACTAAAACCTCTATCAGTTTTGTTTTGTAGATTCTTCCCCTCTTCAATTCGCTTAGTCGAAGAAACTTTAACGTTACTTATTTCGACAGAAAGATCATTCAACCGAGTATTATCAATTCTTTCCTCATGAGCATGACACAGTTTCCTAATTTGAAGGAAAGTAATATCCTCTTTCTCTGAACATTCTTTAAGCACAACCGAACGATATACCTGATGAGACGACTTTTCTAGCGATAAAGCAGCTAAAAGAATTTTAAATTTATCTAAATTAAGCTTCTCAAATTGGAATAAATCACCCAAAACATTAACTCTGTCAAAAATCTCGTTTATTTTCGCCTCTTCTGGCGCTTTAAAATTTAATGCGTCATAACGACGTTGAAATAAAGTCTTATTATCCGAAAACTGTTCCCCTAAATGGTCCACTAACCTCTCAAAGCTAAGCGAACCTGGATCAACCGGCGATAAACGACTTGTCAGTCTCTGGTGTTCTAAATCTCCTAAAGCATTCAGGAGTAATTCAACTTTCACCTTATCGTCCCAATCTTTAGCTCCCACAGTGAATGTCAACTTGTGTCGTTGATACCATTCGGTAAAAGTAGAATTATTTGATGGGTCATAGTTGAACTTGCCCAACCGTTCAGCCAGCAGATTGAAATCCCTTGCCTTCGAGTTGGAAACCGTTTCCGCATGAACGATGGAAAGTCTCGCAATTTGCTCCATCAATTGTTGCTGTTGCTGCGCTTGATCTCTAATAAGCTGTTGCAAAATCTCCAGGTCAGACATCATGAATAATTAATACCGACTGCGCCAATTGCAATAAGTCAGAAGCATCAGTTTATAATTCAACATTTATTTGAAAAAACTAAACAAAACAAACAAACATTATCACCAAGCAACACATCAAACACATCACACAACACATTTCATGTAATTCTCGAGCATTACACGATCTGTCTAAAGCCCAATTGCATTTCATGAACTGTCTAAAATTTTTAGCCAGATCATGTAACTGTTTGACCATTACACGATCTGGCTGCAGTTCATGAAATGTCTAGACAGTTCATGAACTGTCTAATTTCACGATCTGTCTACGACATATATATATATATATATATATAATATAATTAGGATAAACCTAATCAATAAATTCAAATCTAATATTTTCCAGTTAACTCGACAATTGATTCTTGAAGATCTACGAGTTATAAAAACACTTTGCGTTCCATGCTTTCCTCCACATTATGATATTCTTAACAAATATGTTACAATGTATCATACATGTTTATCAAAACATGTGAGTTTTTAAATATTATAAGCTCTAATTTAAGTCCGGTCCAGCATTCGTTAACAATCTAATTTAAGTAATTATTATATATTTTACGATCTTAATACACAATTTCCCGTCAAATTATTTTTTTTCTATATTCAAAAATTTATACATAGTACATGTTTTGTGTTTTCCTAAGTCCAACAAAGTTGGTCCCGCAATATGGTCTGTCTATCTTTCTGTCTGTGAACAAAATTTCTCAAGAACGAAAAGAGCTAGGAGGTTTAAATTTTATATTTAACTGACAGGTAACACGACGCTCTTGAACAAAATTTCCAGAGAGTACTAGTACTTTACTCATGTAATTTTTCAGTTTTTATTTCAATTTTCTAAAAATTTCCAAAATAACATATCACCTTGTGTTGTTATGTTAGTTTTGATTTACCTAATTAAATCATGTTTGAATTAGAGCCAACGGTTACCATTTTAAATTAAACTAAGCAAATTTTTTAATTCGTATATAAAAAATTTCAAAACTCTAGCTCAATGAGAAAAAAATGTTGAATAAATATATTTATTTTTTTTAAAGCTTAATGAAGTAATACAAAATGGTTTGGAAGGAAATGAATATGTTTCCATCTTATCGTGGATTATGAATACATATTCTGGACAAGAACTTATGCAACATCCTGAACTAAATATTGATACTGCATCAATTGGGCCATTATTAGATAATTTTATTATCGAAAAACTTCAAAATAAATATCTTCAGGTAAATATTAATCATTAAAAATAGACTTAAAGAATATTTTAAAAACTAACATCAATATAATGTAGGGTGGAGGTTTTTTGAGAGACGCAAAAAAAACTCAATAAGTCCAGCGTAATACGTTGGCCAATTAATAGAGAAATTAGTGGACATAAAACATGTGAGCTAGAGAGCAAAATAAGAAGTGCGCACGCCTTTTGCGGAGAAGTCGCTTTCCTACTAAAAATCTCTTCATTAATGAATATGCTTAATAAATATTGCATATTGCAATTGTAATATTATTACTAATATAGGTAATAATAATAAATTCACATTAAATTCAAACAGCATTTATTTATTAAATCAGACAAAGACTGTGCACATTGTGTTTAGTCATGCGTTTCATCTACATCATCAACTTAACAAAACTAAAATGCACTAAAATAGTACCAACATAACATGATATTTTTTTTTTTTTTTTTTTAATTTAGAATATAGTCTCTGTATTTCATTGGAGGTTTCTTTATTCTTAGAGGACGAGTGTTTGGCGGAAATGGAGGTTTAGTGGATGTTTCAGCAGGTGATTGGAATGTGTGATCCTCCTTGGTACTCGACGACGGCGAGAGAATGTATGGCGCTTTGCAAGGTGATTGGGAGATAAGATTGTTATCTGAATTCTCCTTCGGGTCTTCTTCCAATTCTTCTCTTGGCGATTCGGGGCTCTTCGTAGGAAAGGTGTCTTCAGTTTCTCGGAGTTTTGGCAATTCGGGGCTCTTCGTAGAAAAGGTGTCTTCAGTTCCTCGGAGTTTCTCCACTGATTTTTCTTCATCCCTAATAGTGTTGTTCTCATCCGGTTCCTTTTCTGGTTCTTGTGCCATGATATGACAACGATTTCTTCGGTATGAAGCCCCATTTGCTTCAACAACAAAGGAAAACTGACTCAGTTGTTCGGAGACGGTTGCTGGGGTCCATTCTTTGTTCTTCTCCGGGTAAAGTTGTACTAATACCGGCTGACCGATTCTCAATTCTGGTAATTCTCTAGTTTTTCTATCGTAATAATATTTGGAGTTCCTACGATTCTTTTCTATTGATTGGGTCACATTGTCGATGATTTTGGGCATAAGGTTCGTGGTCTTAGTAGGTATACTGCATCTTGTGTTCCTGGAGTACAGTCTCTGTACAGGGCTGGAATCCATTTTATTGGGAGTGTTTCGCCAATTTAATAGCGAATACCATAAATCTTCGTTACTGTCGTAGGCCTTCTTCATTAATCTCTTTGCAATTTTTTACCGCTGATTCGGCTTTTCCGTTTCCTCTTGGATGATATGGCGAAGAGGTGACTAACTCGAATTCCCATCTTTTAGCAAAAGCTAGAAATTCCTTACTAATATTATTGGTAGCGTTATCTGCACAGACTCTTTGAGGGATGCCGTGTCTGCTAAAATTACGTTTACAAGCTTCAATCAAGGATAGAGCTGATAGATCTCTTAAAATATCTATTTCGAAATAGTCGGAATAATGGTCCACAGTGACCAAGACAGTTTCTTTTTTATTCTTATGATCAACAAAAAATATGTCCAATGAGATGAATTGAAAGGGGTATTGAGGTATTTCGTGTGAGATCATCGGCGTTTGTCTCTGGGAGTTATGATATTTGGCACAAATTTGACAACCTTTGACCGTGTCCTTAATCTGCTGGCTCATGCCTGGCCAATAAATATTATTTCTTGCCAGTTTAAGAGTTGCTTCGATTCCATTGTGGCTGGTATGTACCTTTTTTGTCATAAGATCTCTGAGTTGTCTTGGGATGAGGATTCGATTGTTTCTGAAAATTAATCCATCTTGAGTTGACAATTCGTGTTTCATATTAAAATAGATTTTTATATCCTCTGGCACCTGACTTATATATTTTGGCCATCCTTTTACAATGTATTCAGCCAGTTTTTGCATTGTAGAATCTAACTTCGATACTTCTTTCAAATTTTCTATTCTTCTTTCCGTAATCTTTAAATTATAGTCAATATTTTCGAAAGATTTATATATTTTTGTTTCAGGTTCAGTAACCTTGAAGATTTCGCTTGTTATCTCGTGTGGTGCTCTGGACAGCGCATCTGCCACTACATTATCTTTTCCTGCCACAAATTGTACATGGAGATTGTATCTCTGTATGTGTAGCAGCATTTTTTGTAAACGTTTGGGAGTAGCAGCGGTTTTTTGAAAATGTTTATTAAAGGTTTATGGTCTGTTTTAATAATTGTCTTTTTATTCCCAACAATAAGTTGTTGAAATCTGACGCATGCAAAAACTATAGATAAGAGTTCTTTTTCTATTTGTGCATAGTTTTTTTCTGCCTTCGTTAGAGTTCTGGATGCATACCCTATAACTCTATCTTCTTGGAATAGGGCTACTCCCAGGCCGTAATTGCTCGCGTCACATTCAATAGTTAACGGTAACGCCGGATTAAAGTATCCTAAGGTTGTGGTCTTAGCCACTATATTTTTAATTTTGTTGAATTCTTGTTCTTCATTCTTTCCTCATATCCATGGGACTGTATCCTTAGTAAGTCTTCTTAGCACGTACATTTCGGTGCTTAGATCCGGAATGTATTTATTCAAATATGTCACCATACCAATAAATCGAGATAATTCTCGTCTGTTGGAAGGTCTTGAATAATTTTGTATTGCTGTAATTTTTGTGTCATCTGGTTTAATACCTTTTTCTGTTAAAATGTGGCCGTAGTATTTCACTGTGTCTTGACATAATTTTAATTTCGATTTGTTTAGTTTGCAATTATATTTACGTAATCTTTTAAATAATATCTCTAGATTTGTATTATGATCTGCGATAGCTTCTTCCTTAGTTTCTCCACAGCCATAAATCAGAATGTCATCTGCTAAAATTTCAATACCTTTAATATCATGTAGGATTTCTTGTAATTTTAATTGAAAAATTTCCGGTGCTGGTGCTATCCCGAAAGGTAGTCTGCGCCATCTAAGTTTCCCGTATGGGGTCCAAAAGGTGGTTAATTTGCTGCTTTCTTCTGTTAACTCTATTTGCCAGAACCCCTTTTTAGTATCTACAGTAGTAAAGACCTTGGCATTGGATAATTCAGGTAGAATTTCTTCTAAGGTGTTGAACTGGTAACGTGGACGCTTAAGGGCTGTATTTAAGGGTATTGGATCTAAACATATTCTTGTAGATGAACCTTTTCTCACCATAAGGATGTTGCTAATCCAATCCATATGTTGTTTTTCTTGACATATAATTTCTTTTTCCACTAAGCGATCTATTTCTTTCTTCAAATCTTTACGTGTTGCTATGGGTATCCGTCTTGCGGGTTGTATTTTCGGTTTAATTTTATCTTCAATTTCTAGTTCAACTTTACCGGGCAGGCAACCATAACCCTCAAAAATATCCTTGTATCTAACAGTTAATTCTTCTGCTTCTTTCTTCAAATCTTGTACGTTTGTAGACGTATTTTTCTTTATCATGTTACAAAATTTTACAAGTTCTAGTTTGGTGCATGCTTTGGCTGATAATAAAGGAGCATAGTTCGTGTCTACTACTTGGAAGGTGATAAGAAATCTCTTACCTCTTCTTATGCAGGGAATATCAATTTCACCTCTGACCGATATATGATGACCACCAAAGGCCTGTAATTTATGATTAGATTTTCTAAGATTAACTGATTCCTCCTTGAACATTTCACATAAACGTTTATATCCTATTATGCTTACAGTGGCTCCCGTGTCTAATTCACATAAAACTTTAAACCACTTCTTGAACTTAAATAACAATTCGGCCTGCACGTTACCACCTTTAACTGAGTTGTCTATTATCTTGTCAATTCTATCGGAGTTTTGTTCATCCTCTTCTTCTCCTGACTCTATATCTTCATTGGTGACTTCTTTAACTCTTTGGTATTTACCTTTTCTTCTATCATTATCTTTCCACTTCGTTTCCTCGTTCTTTTTCTTGCAAACCGAAACAAAATGGTTTCTGCCTTTACAGAAACTACAAATCTTACCGAAAGCTGGACATGCCCTTTTTTCGAAAACGTGCTCCTTCCCACAGAATTTGCACGTTCTCTTCATCGGTTTGTCCGCGATTTTATTAACATTATTTGTGTCTTTTGATTCCATCTCCTGAATTCTCCTATTGGTAATCTCCTCTATTTTACACATGTCGATGGCTTGTTGTAAAGTCAGATCTGCCTTGTATAGCAATTTCTTTTTTAATTTGGGATCCTTAATACCTATTACTATTTGATCTCTCAAGAGATCATTTTCAAAACTCTTAAAATCACAATTTTTTATTAATTTCTGAAGCTTGATTTGATAAGATATTCGTCAAACGGTTCCTCCTCTTGATTGCAACTGTTGAAAATGGCTCTATCATAAATGACGTTTCTTTTACCGGAAATTCTTGACCGGATAATTCTTATTGTTTCTTCTAGAGACTTCTGTTCTTCATCTTTTAAATTGAAATTATTGTATTTTATTATCGCAGCGTCTCCTATCGCTGTAAGGAGAGCTTTAATTCTCTTGCTTTCGGGCCAAGAATCCATACCTGAGGCGGTGCTATAATCATTAAATCTCTTAATAAAATGTTCATAGTTTTCAGTAATATTTCCCTTTATAACTTCTAATGGGGTTGGCCAGGGAATAATATTTGATGAAGCTCTTACTTCCGCCATTTTGGTGATCTCATTGCTCATCGCCTGCATCGTCTCTATTTGTTGCGTTAAGAGTTGTGCTAGCATCTCGTTCGAGACTGCCATCTCTGACACCATGTAATATTATTACTAATATAGGTAATAATAATAAATTCACATTAAATTCAAACAGCATTTATTTATTAAATCAGACAAAGACTGTGCACATTGTGTTTAGTCATGCGTTTCATCTACATCATTGTCAACTTAACAAAACTAAAATGCACTAAAATAGTACCAACATAACAGCAATACAACATTTTATATCATATATTCTAAAAAATATTTTCTTGTAAATAACTGTAATAAATTTTTCTAAAAAATAAGTGCGTTTCACTAGGCTGATGAAAATTTAGAAGGATCAGAATTAAGGAAATTTTTCAATGGCCTATTAAAATTCGAAATTGAAACGATTCATCTTCATTTCAATTATTATGTTTTTAAAAACGTCTTTTTCGACATATTAGCTCATTTAGATCCTTATTTATTCAAATTATTAATAATTGGAGGCCAATATAATTTGAATGGAATCAAAAGACACAAATAATGTTAATAAAATCGCGGACAAACCGATGAAGAGAACGTGCAAATTCTGTGGGAAGGAGCACGTTTTCGAAAAAAGGGCATGCCCAGCTTTCGGTAAGATTTGTAGTTTCTGTAAAGGCAGAAACCATTTTGTTTCGGTTTGCAAGAAAAAGAACGAGGAAACGAAGTGGAAAGAAATTTTTGTCCTTATACTCCAAGGGTTAGTCCACTGTAGAGATGGGCAAAATCGTTCTTTTTGAAGAACGGGTCGTTCGCCGTTCGATCTCTGAAACGACCCGTTCTCCACGACCCGTTCATCGTTCTTTCTTCACTGTCTCTGAACCCCCCCCCCCCCTGTCTCATTAAGGACGAAGGTTTTTTTTTTTAACATTCACACATTTTTCTCTTTCACACAGTCTTTTTCGGCAACTTTGGCTATATAAGACTTGACGATAATCGTTATTTATGAATCTATCTATATTGGGGTCCAGGCATTTCTATTTAAGCTATTTGGTATCCAAATGGCTTAAATAACATCATCGGACTGCCTGGGGTCCGAACCCGCGACGTTCGGTATACGAGGTTAGCACGCTTAGATATAATAATTTTATGAAAAATATTAATACCTTTTAATAAGTTAAAATTTTATATAAAAAAATTATATTTTTTTCATCATCGTTTATCCGTTTTGCCAAAATTTCATGAGCATAGCCGGTTTCATAATATTTTTAAGGTTCTAAGCTTTTCTAAGGCTTTAACTGTTCGTTAAAAAAAATTACCATATCCATCGTTGTAACAAATGGCAAAATATTAATATCAAGTGTGCATTCATGTGGTGCTATGCAGTGGCGGTCCCAGGATTTTGTCAAGAGGGGGGGGGGGGGGGCAATTTTTTTTTTTTTTTTTTTAAATTCATTTAAGCTCTTTTTCGGCAGCGAAGGCTATTTAGACCTATTCTATATATTTATTTCAGCTGGATTGGTAGCCAATGGCCTAAAATTTATGATGTAGGGAAGGTGAAGAATAGGAACCGACTAATTTTTTTTTCAATCTCGTATGTCAATATTTTAGTATATCATGTTTTAAGAGACCTCTCCAAAGATGAGTTAAAAAAATTTTTTAAGAGTCGATCAAAATTTTAAAAAATTTCCAAATTCGTCAAAAATCGATTTTTTTTTCTTTTTTTAATTTTTTTCTCGTTATGGTCGAATTTTATAGTCGAAAAAAAATAAGTTTCTCAAATTTTCAACTTAAAATATTAATTTTTAAAGGTCCCTCAAATTTTTTTTTAGTTTGTCTGCATTTCTTTCGATGTTTTCAAGCGACCTTTAAATATTCATATTAAAGATTTAATAAATTCTTATTTTCTTTTAATTAGTAAGATATTTGAAAAAATATAATCAATCGTACCTTAATTTGCAAATTAGCAAGTTATTAAAAAATTATATTTTCAGTCTTTTAATCTAGGCCAATGCTGTCGTTTCGCGCCCATTTGCCACAAAATAAAAATACAGCCCATGCACCTACGGCAACTCTCATATACATCTAATGGTATATGCAAATTTTATCATTTATTTTTATATGAATTCATACATATATTATGGTTAACCAAAATGCATCTAAGAAACATTAACAGTTTATCGTCCTGAGGATGGGATCGTTGTGATTCCGAAACGTCGACGATAATTAAATAAAGTTTTTTTATCTCTTGCTGGCTGTCTACATCTATCTAATCCCAATAATTATACTTTCAGTATTCTGTTTTTTTGTTCATCTCGTGGTGTATTTTTGTCGATTATCTTAAAATAAAAAATTTATTAAATATTTAATATGAATCGCCATAAAGGCGACATTATATATTTTACCTTTACAGTCGTATGTCGCCATTTAGGCGACATCCTAATTTTTTTGTAGTCAAATTAAAGCTAAATAATATCATAATATTCATTAAAAACTGTCTGAGATCCGAACCCGCGACCCTTGGAATACAAGGCTAACACCCTAGGGGGTATAGAAAATTTTGTGATTTTAAAACTCGTAAATATTAATAAAAAAAAAAAATACTGCATTCGCGGGAGTCGAACCCACATTCTCTCGTGAGTGTTTTAACCTATAACCCAAGTACCTCTTAAGAATTTAAGTAGAAATATAATTTTGTAAATCTATAACACCATCCAGCATCAGTTGAACTAGCAACGATCCTGAGAATATTTCATTTTTACTGTTTGCTGTTTTGTTTTGTTTTTTTAAGTAAATAGGGTAATTTAAGGTAAATTTCTTAACCCTAGTAAAAATGATTAAAAATGATCGAGGGATACACACCCCGCAGCAGGTCTGCATAGTGAACCTTGAGGGACACACACACACACACAATCTCACAAATTCACTAGTGGCCCTTGGGCGTTTCCGCCTATCTCCACCCATGCACTCTTTCACTAGTAGTCATACATCCATCACATTCATTCTGAGAGCCTCTTAGCCGTCTGCAGGTGCACGACGTTGCCCGTGTGTCACCGCGTGGAGGTGGGCTCTCCTTTCTTGCTGTAAGAGAAGGGGATTTCTAATTTGGTTCTAAGTCCTAGATCTATTGGGTGCTTATAACTACTATAGAAGTGTGTGCTCGCTATCCTAATGGTTTTGCGCACCAGGACAGCGAATCTAACTACCTTATCCTAAGTACTATTTTTTACAGGGTTTCATGCTTATTGTGACTGTCATATTTACCTTATTTACCGTACATTGTCGGAGTATTCTTTCCTTATCTGGAAGATTTTCTTCGCGAAGCTGTTTAGTTTTTCAAGATCTTCCTTTGTTGCCACCAACGAAGGGAGATTGACTCTTGGAGTTTGGTTCGTAAAGTTCCCTATATCTATACAACGAGTAGAGGGGGCAATCGAACAGCATGTGCTCAACCGTCTCCTCCACTTCCCTACATTTCGGGCAGCTGGGATCGTTACCCAACCTCCTTCTATGCAGAGAGCTATTTATTGATCCGTATCCTGTTAAAATGTAAGTGGCCTGTGTGTTTAGCACAAACCATTTTTTCCTGCTATTGTAACTGACGGTCGGGATGAATTTCGCCGTCAACCTTCCATGGCATTCCTCATCCCATCTGGACTGCCATTCGTCAGTGACAACCTTTTCCAGCCTCGTGTATTCTTCTTTAAGGTTTCTGTTTTGTAGTTCCTCTTCTTCGATGCGCTCGTAGTCATATTCCAGCCAGCTGAAATTTTGGTTCCTGCGAACAAAGTACTTGGCCACGCGTCTCATAACCTCGAGATCGATTGGCGGCACATTCATAATTGCCTGCATAGCGACCGTTGATGTGGTCTCGCATGCTTTGGTGCCTAGCAACAAGAATCTCCGTTGTGCACTTGTCAGCTTACACTGGAAATTGATCACGGACATTCTATTATACCAGACAGCGGCACCGTATGTGATGATGGGCAGAAACAAGCTCTTGTAGTAGAACATAGTCGTTCTTTGCCTAATTCCCCAACTTTCTTTCGAAACTGTTTTTAGTGAGTATGCAAGTCTGGCAATTTTGTCCTTACTATTTTTAATGTGGTTCTGGAAATTTAGTTTGTTGTCTAGAAGTATGCCGAGGTATTTTACCTCCTTGACGAATTTTATTCTTTTACCGTTGATTTTTATGGGGATAGATTTGTCGACCAGTTTTCCCTTGTAGTTTACACCAAAAGTTTTGTTTACGGCTATTTCGAGCTTGTTCCTTTCGCACCATTGGGAGAGAGCTGAAATGATTATGTTTGCTTTACTTACTATTTGGTCGCGGGTGTCGCCGCCCACTACGACGGCAATGTCATCGGCGTACGCGGTAGTGGTGATTCCCTCAATCTCGTGTTGCTCCGCCACTTCCAGGAACTCGTCCATGACCCAATTCCAGGCATATGGCCCGGTGATTGAGCCTTGCGGGCAGCCTCTACACATGTGCCGGGTGGCTGAGGGACACACAGGGATATACACGCCCACACCAGGGACACACAGGGATATACACGTCCTCAGCTGGGACACACGACCGCGTATCACCCACAGTGCAACGGGAAGGTGGAGCGACTGCACCGCACTTTGAAGGCGGCTATTCGAGCCTCGGGCGGTGTGAAGTGGACCGATAGTTTGCCCCTGGTGTTGCTGGGTTTGGGGACCGCTTTGCGAGAGGGGACTTCGTGCTCGATGGCCGAGCTGGTATATGGAAAGTCACTACGAGTGCCCGGAGAATTTCTGGAGGAGCGGAGGTTCCCTGCCACGGACGAGACGGGTTTCGCCGAGAGACTGCGACGACAAATGCTACAAGTAAGACCCGTCCAAGCCCGAAGAAACCACAATGACGTGCATTTTATACATAAAGATCTCAATACAGTCTCTCACGTCTTTGTGCGCGTGGACCGGGTCCGAAAACCGCTGGAGCCGCCATATGAGGGCCCGTTCGAGGTACTGGAGCGAACGGACAAACATTTTCTAGCCCGAATGAAGAAGGGAGAAAATCGAATCAGCATTGATCGCCTGAAGCCTGCGTACCTGCTGCCCGAAGAGAATGATGAACGCGGAGACAGGAGAATACCGCGACCAGCACCCTCGCCATCCCCGCGACCATCGCCACCGCCGGAGGAAAGAAGAACGCGAAGCGGGAGAATTGTGAGGTTCCCGGAGCGATACACGGATATGGTGAAAGTGATGGGTTGATGACGAGGTGTGTTGCGGTTATCTAGTCCTGATCGTTATTTTTTTATTTTTTAAACTCGTGTTTTAATTATTTATTTATCATATCGAATTTTAACATTTTTAACTAAACCGTATTTTAATCTTTCACCTCATTATTTATTTTCTTATCACCTAATTTATTTTCATGTCCATTTCATTAGTAACAAAAGTTTTAACATTTATTTATTTATTGTATATATATAGTTAGTAATCAAAGTTTTATTATTATTTATTTATTTATTATGTACATAGGTAGTGACCAAAGTTTTAAAATTTATTTATTTATTGTATATATATATATATAGGTAGAAATCAAAGTTTTATTATTTATTTATTTATTAGAGTAGTTATTGTGTCGAACGCACCTCCGTTGCTGGGGGGTGGGGGGGGAGTGGTGTAGTGTCCCACAGAGCCAAAGGACTTAAGTGAAAAAATAACGAAAGTGAAACACTAACCCTTGGGAGAATCCGCCTTTGTAAGGGAACCCGTCAAGGGTGAGTTGAAATTATTTAAGATAAATTTTTGACTGATATTTAAAGTTAACCCGAGTCGAAATCGAACGCCTGGTTTGACTCTACAAAACCTCAGAATCTAATTGTTGTCTAAGTAGACTTAACAGAATCAAACTAGGATTTGAAAGCATGGTTTCTATGGAAATTTGATAGTCTGGTTTGGTTCTAACAAGTCTACTTATGTCCCTTTTTGACATGTTTAGACTCAGACCAGGTATTCGAAATACTTGTTTAAGTCTACCAGATCTACTATTACGACCAGCAGTACTAAATGCTGGAATCCTAGTTTAGGCCTATGAATTCTCATTTAAAATTTGTTTATATACATATATTCAGAGTGACAAAAAAGTTCTGATAATTTTGTTAGATTAGCAAAGAGGTATGCTTGTTTTTTGGCAATGAGAAAAATAACTTTTAGAGTGTTTTCTTCAAATATTTCGAAGACATTTAATAGCACTTCACCGCTGATGAAGAAGTCCTATTAAATGCCATCGAAATATTTGAAGAAAACACTCTAAAAGTTATTTTTCTCATTCCCAAAAAACAAGCATACCTCTTTGCTAATTTATACAACTTGGCACGCCACATTCGAAATTTTTTACTTTCACTTACATCTATATATGTTAATATATACAGGGTGTCCGGTAAAGAATGGATAACCTTGAAATGTCTTATAGTATAACTTATGGCCGTTAAGAAAAAAAATTGAAACAAAATATATCATAAGTAGTACCTAAGATATGATTTTTTTAAAAGAAAGGTCTAATTTTTTTACCTTGTTTTACTTTTATGAACACTACGATCAGAAATGAATGGATTCCATCGGTTTGTTGTTTTATTATTATACACGAACTATGCTAATAGATAAACAGTGAATAGTATGACTAGCTATTGCACTTTTTTATTAAAAAATTAGCAAATTAATTAATTTTAGAAAAACTTTGCAAAATTTATTTTTTAAACAATGTTTAAACTTTTAATGGTACAATTAATTCATAAATGTATCTACAATAAATAGTGAATTATTGCCATTAATGTAGAAAAGGAGAAAATTTTACTAAATATCAAAATTTGTAATATGGGAACATTTTTTAAATTTAATTGTACCTGAACTTTGGGGATTAATAAAAAACAACATTTAACATAAACAACACTTTATTATACATTCATTTATAATAAATGTTCAAACTGTCGGCCTCCCACTCTTATGCAGGCCCTACATCTACGGATAAATGATATACGGAGCAGTCTTGTGAACCGTCGTTCACTAATTTTTGATGCGGCTGCTCTGACTCGTCTTCTTAATTCTTCTAAAGACCTTATAGGCTTACGGTATACTTCCTGTTTAAGGCAGCCCCAATAAAAAAATCCAATGGATTTAGGTCCGGTGAACGTGGAGGCCACAAAATTGGCCCTAGCCGCCCGATCCATCTATCTGGGTACGTGTTATTTAAAAATGCACGAACAGATACAGCATAATGCGCAGGACAGCCGTCATTTTGCAACCAATATGACTCCCTCAGCTCCTCGGGCACTTCTTCTAATAAATTGGGAAGATCATTTTGAAGAAACTCCAAATAGCTTTGCCCTGTTAAATTCCCCGGTAATTCAAATGGCCCGATTATTATTCCACTTAATATTCCAGTCCAATAATTGATTTTAAATTGATATTGTGATCTATCTTCACGCATAAGATGGGGATTTTCTAGTCCCCAACTGTGCAAATTATGAAGATTCATGTATCCATCTCTTTTGAGTGTTGACTCGTCGCTCCACAGAATTTTATTAAAAAATTGCGGGTCTTCTTCGATTTTTGCCAGCACTTGTCGGCAAAAACGCAATCTAGCTGCATAATCTCTTGGTTGGAGAGTTTGCACGCGTGTAACGTGGTAAGGGTGGAATTTATTTTTTTTTTCAAAATATTGTGCACGGTCGATTTTCCGATACCTGTGCGTCGAGCTATTGTTCGCGTAGAGGTAGAAGGATCATTTTCGATTTCCTCAAGCACGGCTTCTTCTACATCAAGAAGAGCGATTCTTCCACTGGATGTACCACCGACACCACTACCCGGCAATCTTCCTTCGGAGTAACAACCGTGGACACGGATAAATACGCGGTAGTCTGGGTGGCGCGCATTAGGGTATCTCTCCCTATAGAGCGCTGCAGCTGCATTTGCGTTACCTCTGCATTCTCCATAAATGTAATGCATATTTGCATATTCTTGTGCCGTATACTGACGCGGCATTTTGATACACAAAAACACAAAAGTCCAGTTTAGTCCAAAAACAAACCAAATCGTCGCAAATATCACCAAACAAAACAAGTCCAAATCAGTAAGCAAAACGAATAGTCCAATAAAATAGCCAGGTAGTCGTTTTAACACTGATTCAAAGTAAATCACGATAATTGCAAACGGAAACTAAAGCAAAAAAACTATTTAAAAATCTCTAAAGATCTTATACAATAAAAACTTCCGAACGTTAAAAATTTTTTGTTGATTTTAACAATCGGTTGCTATGGTGATTTCAACAATAGGCTGCCAAATTCGATTGTTTAATTTAAATGTTTTGTTGATTTCAACACTCTGTTACTATGGTGAATTCAACAATAGGCTGCCATATTCGTTTGTTTAATACAAATGTTTTGTTTATTTAGTTTCCGTTTGCAATTATCGTGATTTACTTTGAATCAGTGACCACCTGGCTATTTTATTGGAATTTGCTAATTTTTTAATAAAAAAGTGCAATAGCTAGTCAAACTATTCACTGTTTATCTATTAGCATAGTTCGTGTATAATAATAAAATAACAACAAACCGATGGAATCCATTCATTTCTGATCGTAGTGTTCATAAAAGTAAAACAAGGTAAAAAAATTAGACCTTTCTTTTAAAAAAATCATATCTTAGGTACTACTTATGATATATTGTGTTTCAATTTTTTTTCTGAACGGCCATAAGTTATACTATAAGACATTTCAAGGTTATCCATTCTTTACCGGACACCCTGTATATGTTAATATATATAGAGAAAGTATTGGATTCATGTCAAAAATTCGATGTCGAGATTTTGATGGATCTTCACGTTTTGCTCTTCATTTCGCTACAATTAAATTCTTAAATAAAAGGAAAATAAAATTAAACTTTAAATAAAATAATATTTGTTTAAATATCAATTTTCTTTAATTTGAGAATAAGATAAAATATCTTCAAAAATTTTTAAAAATTCCAATTGCTCTTCGTGTCGATTCCAATATTTCTGGAGATTCATTAGAAAATATGGATGTAAAAATAAGTTTCCATCTCTAAAATAAATCACATTAATTTTTACATTGGCTTTATATGTAGGCCTATACCATCAGCTATCACATGTGGAAAAATATTTTTCTTTTCAGTAAGAACTTCTTTTAGTTCTCTGGAAATGTGAAAAATATATAAATTAATTTTATAAATTTATAATCTTTTTTAATTTGTCTTCTTACCTTTCAAAATGACATGAATGGGCAATGTTCCTTGTATTCATTTATTACAATTAAAGTGGCTTCTTCAGGCCAATGTGTTTTTACAACTAAAATTTATAATGAATATAATTGAAAAAATTAAATAGAATATAAGATTACATATATATATAAAAAAAATAAAAATAACAGCTAACCTTATCATTTTGTTTTGGCTTGTTTTTATAACGTTGACCCTTAAATAAATAAAAATAATTAATAATAATAAAGAAAATTAATGAAAAAAATGAAAATAAAACTTACTTCTTTTTTATCGATAATAAATCCAAATATCCAAGGAATGAAAGAAAATGAAAGGTGGTCATCTACTAAAGCTTTGGCGCTGAGATCGCACTGTTTTTAATTTTTACCCGAGAGGATTAGAAGGTTCAAACCAGTACTTCCCGAGTCAAAATCGAACGCCTGGCTTGAACCGTTTAGTCCTCAATTGAAGACTGCAAGGTTCAAGCCAGGCGTTCAAGTACTGGTTTGATCCTTCTAATTCTCCTGGTAGGTTTAGTAGGCTTTAACCAAATTTTAATCCTATCAAATAACAAAGGAATTGAGGACTAAAAGCAGCGCCGGATTGGCCGGTCGGGAGAATCGGGAATTTCCCGAGAGGCCGCTGGCTTTTTGAGGCCGAGAGGCCGCTGGCTTTTTGAGGCCGAGAGGCCGCTGGCTCTTTGGGGCCTCGAACTTTTAGAAGCCGTTGGCTTTAAGAGGCCGCAGTCTTTTAGAAGCTGCTTGTTTTAAGAAGCATCTGGCTTTAAGAGGCCGCGGTCTTTTAGAGGCCGATGACTTTTTGGGGCCTTGGTCTTTTCGAGACTGCTTGCTTTAAAAAGCACCTGGCTTTAACTAAGAGGCCGCAGGGTTTTAGAGTCCTTAGGCTTTAAGAGGCCGCGGTCTTTTCAGGGCCGCTGACTTTTTGGGGCTTGAGCTTTTCGAGGCTGCGTGCTTTAAGATGCCAGTAGCTTTAAAAGGCCGCGAGTTTTAGAGGCCGTTTGTTGGCTTTAAGAGGCCGCTGACTTTTTGGGGCCGCGGGCATTATTTATTATTTATTTTTCCACCTTACAGCTAGCTGTCAACCATTTACAGGAGAGTGTACAATGATTCAGTTGTATAATTAACATGCACTAGGTCATGAGGCAGGCTTGTTTGTATAGATCTGATCCAATGATTTAGGCGGTCTGAATAAAAGGCCTTCGACATTTATTAAGCCCATATTATTTATTTTTTAATAAATCAAGCTAAGTTTGATAATATCTCCTGCTGAGAATCATAGTGGTGGAAGTCCGAAATTCAACAATTGGAAAAAAGGCGTTTAAAAGTTTAATAAACCACCATAGATTTATCTATGCATTTAAATAGGGCAACAAATGAATACGACAGAATCAATAGCAATGAATGGAAATATATTTTCGCCACTTTGGCACTCAAAATAGACAACGTTTGGTAGGCTTATCTCAAAAATTTAATTTACCGACTTTCGCCACTATGATTCTCAACAGGCGATATTTTCACGCCTCAGGATAGCTAAAATTGCAGTTTTCACTGCCTAATTTTCAAAAATTTTTCCATGCCCCTCCAGACCCCTCGGAAGTTGTCTGTCCGAATCTGGCCTTAATAAATTATGGGAAACCTATCCATGGGGGAGGCAGAGGAGGACAAACTCAAATCAAATACATATATTTATTTAAAAAATAATTATTATATGAGGGGGTGTCAAAAAATAACAGGAATTATTTTTTACTAGAAAATTCCGATTACTTTTATTCAAATTCCAATACAGACAGACCTTCAAAGTAAACTCCCGCATACAAAATACAACGATTTCAGCATGTGGCATCACCTCAATGCCTAATTCAGTGATTGTTTTTTGAGTCCTGATGGCGCGATGTGCCGGTGCATCGTGGGGAAGGATCCATTTGAGCAAGATTGTTTTTGCTGGTCTTTTTGTTGCAATTTTCCTTTTTAATGGCTCTTGAAAACATCACAATAGTAATTCGCAGTAACAGTACTTTGCTTATCCACTACGTGATTGAGAGCTAAACAAGAACTTTTCTGGTGTACTTAACAGATTATCAAAAAGGGGCTTCAGGGAGTTTTTTGAACAGTGGGCTGAACTCTGGAATCGATGCAATTTGTCTGAGGGAGATTATTACTTTGAAGGTCTGTAATGGATGTAATGGAATTTGAATAAAAGTAAGCAGAATTTTCTAGTAAAAAAATAATTCTTGTTATTTTTTGACGCCCCCTCTTATGTTCTATAAAATATTAATTTTCATTTTAAAAAAATCAAATTTTAATGTTTTTTTTTGTGAATTATGGAAAAGTAAATTTTTTTGCCTTAAATTATAAATAGAATTATCTCACTTAAAAAAGTATCAAAAGATGAATAAATTGACTAGCCTCAGACTATGGCTCAGAGGTAGAGCATTAGATTATGATTCCATAGAGGGTTCGCATACCGTCTCATACGACAAAAATTTATTTCAATTAGATTGGCTACCAATCCAACTGAAATAAATAGAGACGGGGTCTAAATGGCCTTAAATGAAATTAAAATTTGGATACTTAAATTGCCACAGTCTAATCCAGTCAGTCAAAGAACAGTTTTAGTTAAATTATATACAATATTATTCAATTTTACTTTTTTGCGTTTTGTTTTTCGCCCTCCTGGACCTCCCGCCAGTTGGCTCGGGCCCGCCGTGGGACTCTCGCCTTTTCTTAATTATAAGAAGATATGCCCCCTATTTGGGCGGGCTTCGTGTCTGGAGAGGAGGGCTACGCCCCCCTGGACCCCCTCAGCTGGCTCGGGCCCTCCTACGGCAGACCCTCGCCCACAAAGTCCTCTATAAGACGGCAAAATTTCGTTTCAAAATTCCAACGGGAAGTTGGTCAAAAAGAGTGTAACAGATGGACGGACAGACGGACACTCCGCGATTATAATATATAATATACTATAGTTGAGGCCGGTCGAGCTAGAATTTTCCCGGGCCGCTGTGACTTCCCAATCCGGCGCTGACTAAAAGGTTCAAACCAGGCGTTCAAGTACTGGTTTGAACCTTCTAATTCTCCTGGCAGGTTCATTAGGCTCAAGCCAGGCTTTCAATTTTGACTCAAATACTGGTTTGAATCTTCTAATTCTCGTGGTAGGTTTAGTAGGCTCAAGCCAGGCTTTCAATTTTGACTCAAATACTGGTTTGAATCTTCTAATTCTCCTGGTAGGTTTAGTAGGCTTTAACCAAATTTTAATCCTATCAAATAACAAAGGAATTGAGGACTAAAAGATTCAAACCAGGCGTTCGATTTCAACTCAAATACTGGTTTGAATCTTCTAATTCTCCTGGTAGAATCAGTAGGCTTTCACAAAATTGTAAATAAATAACATCCCATCAAATAACAAGGGAATTCAGGACTAAAAGGTTCAAACCAGGCGTTCGATTTCGACTCGGGAAGGTGTTAAAAGAGAGTGAAATTTGAGGCCAACAAATATATATAGTTGGCGAGAAAAAATGTGAATGAATAATAAGGACTATGTAAAATATGAATAATAAAAATTATATAAATGAATAAACACACTCGGCCTCCGTCATCAAACTTTTGTTTTTTATTAACAAAAATTATTCCTGACTCCGAGGGCAGCCATTCTAAATTGGCAACTGAAGTCCAGGGGGGTCTCTCGTTATTCCAACGGCCCCTGGAACTTTCAGTGAGAGCTCCTCCACTCTCATCGGAGTCCGGACCTACCCGTCTGCCAACACCCCATCCACATTAACGCAACAGACCCTTTAAACAGTCATAAACAGCCCCTTTTGTGCTGTGCCCCGGACGCCTAACCGAACACGTGTTCCAAATCCGGACTTATGGTAATCCTACCTAAACAGTAATAATAAAAATAATAATACCTAAACAGTTTTTATATAATTACTCTCCTCGCCTTGCCTCGTTAATTCTGTTTCCACAGCTAGAACACCCAGAAGCGTTTAGAAGATCAAGAAAATGATTTTTTGAATTATAATTTTAACATTTGAGCTTAAAGGGCCAGGGCCCCCTCAGGAAAAAAATTCAAGAAAATGATTTTTTGATTTATAATTTTAACATTTGAGCTTAAAGGGCCCGAGGCCTCTTAGAAAAAATATCCAAGAAAATGATTTATTTAATTATAATTTTAACATTTGAGCTTAAAGGGCCCGGGCCCTCTTAGAAAAAAAATTTCAACGAAAATTATTATCAATTGATATAATTGGAGGTTTACTTCTTTTAAATCCGTACGATGGAGTTCACGGTAATTAAAACAAAGTATTTTACTTTATTATGCAGGAATTTTATTGCCAGACAACTGTTGTGTGCACATTCTCACAGTTTCGGTCTTGATAATTTTCTCTTTCGTCTCCTTCTAGAAAATTATTATAGCTAATATTTTGCTATAACTTAACCCCGCTGCCCTTAGGGCTTTGCTGCTTACAGTAGTGTGTTAGAGCAGATCCAGATATCTGTCCCTCTACTGGTTTAAAAAGCGTGAAAAATTTTTCTTTAAAGTTTTTCACGTTTTCGTTACGAGTTAGTAACTTGCGCGACTAACTGCATATAAGGGGAAGTGAGTTTTATTAGTGCAGGTCGAGGGTCCGGTGGCCTGGTGCAATGGATAGCACGCCTATGCTCCGGAAAGGCGGAGATCCTGGGTTCGATTCCCGGGGGCCATGGGATGTTTGGCCTCATCAATAAAGAACACTCACATGTCTTGTTAAATATATCTATGACTCAGTTAAAGTCCGAATCGAGGTATTTTGAATACTATTATCTTATTCAAATAATAGATCTCGAAAAATATTTAGCGAAAATTATTATTTTTATTAGAATTTTAAGGTTGGAGCGCAAAGGGCCCGGGCCCTCTTAGAAAAAAAAAATTTCAACAAAAATTATTATTTAACAAGACATGTGAGTGAGATCATCAGGTATCATTATGTTCTTTAATTTCTCTTTGGCCACGTACGCATTAAGCGCCTTGAACTCATCGTGAGATGTTAAATTTTTTAGAATATCAGCTTGATATTTAGAGAGTTTTAAATTGCAATAATTAATTGTAGACACTACAGGTCGATAGGGGTGGTTAGAAGCTATACTTAATGAGTTTTTATTAAACCATATAACCTAGCTAGGGTAGAGTTTTTTTGGTTTAAGTTTATTTAAGGTCTTAAGATGAATTAGCTCATCATTATTGCATGATGTTAAATATTTATTAATTTCTCCTTCTAACTTTTTAATCGGGTTGTGAGAAATTTCTTTATAAGTTTCTGTATCGGATATTAAAGATGACATGTTATCTTTATATGAGTCTGCAAGGTTTAAAGCGATAATTCCCATTATTAAAATTAGAATTTATATTAGAAATTTTAGATCTAACTAGGGCTTTATTCGTGACTATGTATTCACAATTGAATCGTTTATTTCAGAAACCACCTAAGCGACAAAATTTCAAATCATGTGTTTTTGGTGCTACTGTACAATTTAAAGGTAAATACATCTTTTAGATTATGCCAATAGCATGTTTTTGATTTGGTAAAAAAATATTTGAAGGAGACTAGACCTATACTTGAGCTGCAAAAGAGTTTTCTTTAGTTTTCCGAAAGTTGAAAAAAGCGCACTTAGGTGCTTTCTGAAATAAACGATTCAATTAATCTCTTATTGTTTAACAATACAACAGCTACTTTATTTCTTCAATCATATTTAGTTAATTTTAATCTATACACTTTTTAACTTAGGCCTATACAAATTTTATTTTATTTAAATTTAGAATATGGAAAACAATTATAATGAATGGATGTTGAAAACATTGGAATCAGAGAAGATCGATTGGTACAATGGAGTTCCACCTGAGAGTGATCAAGAAGGTTTTTTCCATACAGCAGCTCCAGTCATTATATTTCAAATGATTGATCAAAATTTACAAGTTACTAAAACAATAAGGTAACCATGAAAAATAAAAAATTTGATTCCATTTCTTGACTTTATATTTTTATTTCAGTGCTGATTTAACTTTCAAAGCCTTACTCTTGAGTATGACACAAGTAACCAAATATGGAGCTTTATATCGGGATGCAATTATTGAATTTAAAGTTAAACACTTTGAAGATAGAAGTCAAGTGAGTTTATTTAATTAAAAATTGAATAATTTTTTAAATGATCGATGTTTGAAATTTTTTATTGGTGAAATATACTCTTTACTAGTTTATATATTTTGACATAGGCCTATTGTCTTCTTTAGAAGTGAAATCCAGGGGTTATATCTAATTAAAAATTTCGAAAATATTCGTTTTTAAATTCAATATTGAAATTTATCCTAAACTAATATATCACTAATGATATATAATAAACTTTTCTTTTCTGTTCGTGATTAGGTTCCATACTTTACCCAATATATGATAACCATAGTAAACAATTGTTTACATTTCTCTGAATTGGCTCAACAAAACAAACAGCAATATTGGCGTCCTGGACTCCATGATAACGATGAAGGAACTCAGTTTGAAACTTTATTAACAAAATTTCAGGTAAAAATATAAAAAAATGATATAGTCTATACATTGACAATTAATATTTTTTTATTTAATAGCATTTAAGGGATGAGGCTGCACAATTTCTTCTAGAAGAAGCTTTTCTTGATCTGGATACACATTTTAATGATCTTATTACATCAAAATGGATGACAAGTTCCATTTCTGTTGATACAATTTGTGTCACTTTAGAAGATTATTTTCAAGATTATATTCATCTTAGAGTTAGAAATTTTGATTATGTTATTTCAGAAGCGCAAAATTTGGTAGCTAAAAGATATATAGCATCGATGCTTCAGAAAAAAATATCGTTTAAAACGTATGAAGAACGTAAAGAAGTTGCATTAAAGATTATTAAAGAATCTAAACAAATTAAAACTTTGTTTAATAGAATTGCACCGAAAGTTGCAAAATTTGATTCGCCATTTGAAATTATTAATACATTAGCCGAGGTATTGAAAAGTGAAGATCCGGAAATTTTATCATTAGATTTACATAGTTTAGTTGATAAATATCCTGATGTAACTCAAGCACATCTTGTTAATTTATTAAATCTAAGAGGCGATATATCACGATCAGATGCCAAAGATAAAGTTCTGTTTATTCTTCAAAATAACAAATCGAGACAAAAACAATCTTTACCAAAAAGTATATTTTCACAAATCAAATAAAAAAGAAAAAGAAAAACTAAAATAAATAAATAGATGTCGATTATCACTATAAATTAAAATACTTAAATTCACTAGCCTAAACTAACTTTGAACAGTAACAGCAGTAGCGTAACTAGGTGGGGGCGAGGGGGGCGCGAGCCCCCGCCCCAGGCGCATCGAGCCTCTGGCGCCCCTCGAAACCGGCATAGGCGCCCTACGGCCTCTAAGATATAGCCCAGCGAATGTGATTTTATCATATTCTTTCCATCGATTTGTAACGCTAAAACCCTGGTCGACAGGTCAGACCAAGTGGGTCCGCTTGAGGTGAACTCAGTGAAAAAGAAAAAATTTTAATTAATACAAATTTTGGAAGATATAAGAGTGATCTGCTTCGCTTTTTTTTTGTAGTTTTATATATATTTAGTTACCCGAGTAAGGAAAAATAGTTTAGGAATATGACCTTTTACGTTGAGAAATAAGTATAGCTAAATAAATCAAAATAAAACATAGTTTTATGTAAGAATGATAGGTTTATTAAAACTTTTAAATCATAGGAGTGGATTTTATCCTTGTCTTAAAAATAAAGTTTAAAAAATGTTATTCTGAATCAGTGGCAGCTCGTGACCGAGACAACTGGGTAGGCGACATATATATATATATATATATATATATATATATATATATATATATATATACATATTACTTACGAAAAATAGAAAAAAAGAAAGAAAAAAGGCGTATTTATTTATTTTTGTAAATTAAATCTATTCGCCTATCTTTTAATTTTGAAAATAATTCAATAATTTGATCTGTGAAGTTATCTTGTTTCGAAATTTGAACTAATAAATCTTCATGAGAAATTGCGCTCTACGGTAACACTTGTCATCGGCTTGGCATAGGCTACTTAGTTCATCGCCTAACCGTTCGACTTATAGCGCTAGCTATCACTGCTGTGCGCATGCGCGACTGTCTAGAAATGTGGGCAGCGGAGTGTGGAGTACAGGCAGTAGATAGGCTAAGAAAAATATCGCCTTTACTTTATAAATACGAGGTTCTGAAGTGTTTCAAATTTTTTTTTTTTGCAAAATCATATAAATTAATAAATATAGTAATTATTTTATGAAACTAAATATTTTTAAACTTAATAAATATAATAAAATTGATAAATATTTTTTATCTGTATATTTATAAGGTAGGCGTCGCCTACCTTGCCTACCCTAGCGAGCCGCCACTGTTCTGAATATCTTTATATCGCCTTTAATTGCTTGAAAAATTGTATTAGATTTATTTACTTAACAGTAAATAATATAGTCCACTTTGCTTGTGTAATCTTTTATTAAAGTCGAAAGAATAATTATTATTTTTATTTATGATTTTAATTATTTAGAAATATATTTTAAGAACGTTCTTTTTTATTAAAATGTAGAGAAATATTGATAAGTGAATATAAATTGAGTATTTATAATTTCTTTAATTAAACTTGTGCACGTGTTAAATACTTTTATATGATAATTGCAAAAAAATAATAATATTGTTTAACTAAATTAAAATGTTCAAATGTTCTTAAATTACTTTGAATTTCAAAGTAATATTTTATTTTTAATTGTTCATGATCATGAATAGTGTTGATTGTTGTGGTACTTAGCTTGCGATGTCTTCAACCGCTGATAAATACAGGTACGTGAGAGGTATCGTGGCTTTCAATGGCGTGGAGATTCTATTAAACATATTTATTTCAGGACGGCGGCGATGTTTCACAGTGGAAGAGTATTAATAAATTGTAGACGACACTCGGTAATTAATATTGTAATTGGTATAATAAGACTTGAATAATTAAAAGAAAACTGATCAGTGATTTTGTCTCTTCAGGTTCAACGTGTCTGTCCGCCCCGTGCTCCCTGGGGTGTCTGATCTTCCCCTCTCGCCTCTCTCTTGCTAGCCAACGCTCTCCACGTCATCCATACGACCCCCCCCCTTTCTTCTCTTTTCCTCCAGTCTTTTAAAATTTTCTTCTTGAATTTTTAATTTTATATTTTATTTTATTTTTTTATTTAATACGGATATTCTATTTCCGTGTGAATTGTATACATTTTAATAAACATTTATTATAAAATAAATTTTTTATTTTTAAACTATTTTCTTTTTTATTTTTTTTTTAAATTCTCTTCTCTTCACAATTAAAACTTTCTAATTTAATTATGATTTCTTATAATTTTTTGAGGCCCGTTGCCTCATGTACTACATTAGACATGGGTGATACTGTATCAATCTGATATTTTGTATCAGGTAAGAAAAAGTAACAGGTACACATAATGGGTACGAGCAAAAAGTATCTGTTATTTAAATACCCAGTTACTTGTATTTTTACTTTTTTAATTAATGTTTTTATATAAAAAAAAAAATTGTTTCATTAAAAAAAAATATTTTTTCATTTCTGCTCTCTTTCTTAAAGTGAATAAAAGAGAAATAATGTATTAGTAATAATTAGAATGGTATTTAATTATTATAGGGCCTAGTGAGAAAATTAGAGTAAAAAATGTAAAAATGTTTCGGAATGACGTTCGTAAAGCGCGCCAGAGCAATAGCAAAATTGCCCTGCCAGGAGAGAAGAGACGGGGCGGGGCGTCGCGAGTTGAGGGAGGGTTGCAAGAGAGAAGGAAAGAGAGAACAGGCCTGGAACAGGCGCCACGAAAACTGTATCGGGTAAGAAAGAAACGACACTCTAAAGCAGTGGTTCCCAACCTGGGGGCGATTTGGGTTTTCAGGGGGGCGATAAATAAGCGGGGGGCGATGAGTATTCAAAGGGAGAAAAATTATTAGTTTACTAAAATTTAAAAAAATAAAAATCAAAGAGAAAAATCTCCTATTTACAGGATGGTCAGGATAGGAGAGGGCAAAATATTATCATAAAAATAAAATAATCTGAAGATAATTCCAATCTAGAATTGAAACGTCACTTTTAGCTCAAATCTTAAATTTCAATTAAAAAAAATCATTTTCTTGAATTTTTTTTCTCTTGGGGCCAGGCCCTTTAAGCTCAAATCAAATTTGATCTTTTTCACGACTCAGGATAGCTAAAAATGCAGATTTCAGTGGCTAATTTTCAAAAAATTTTCCATACCCCCAGATTCCCCCGGAAATCCTCTGACCAGATCTGGCCTCGATAAATTAAAACTTTGTAACTCTTTGTTTAGGAAATTTTGAAAAAATTTTATATAACTTTATTTAAATAAATATTGTAAGCTATGTATAACTATTTCAAAAGTTCTGTCAAAAACTGTGTAAAAAAAGTGTTGGCATGAAGGCCACAATAGTCTTTTAAATACTAAAAAAAAAAAACTTTAAGTTTTTTTTTTTTTTTTGGAGGGGGCGTATTACTAAGTAGCCCCAGGGCCTGTCAAGTCTGTCTGCGGCCCTGTATATAGACCTACGGTAATAAAATTGTTTAAAATAATAGAAGTGCTTTATTATTTACACTTTACTTCAAATTAAAATTAGGCATACAATGAAAATGTAAAGGGGGGCGATAGGTGTTAGTCAACCTCCAGAAAGGGGCGATGGGTCAAAAAAGGTTGGGAACCACAGCTCTAAAGTATTTGATCAATCCGCAAGCGCGAGATATCAGGTACGAGTGAGAAACGAATACCGAGCAAATAACAGATACTTGTTGTATCTGTTATTTGAGTATCAACAACTCGGGCATACTCGACTGGACCTGGACTGGACGCGTATTCCTTTCTCACTCGTACCTGATATCTCGCGCATGCGCATTGATCAAATACTTTAGAGTCGTTTATTAGCCGATAAAGGTTTCGTTGCGCCTGTTCATAGATATATAGATATGCAAGCCCGTCAAAGTTGGCCAATGTCGACATTTGGCGCAAAATTCAAATTAACCAAACTAACTGCAGGCCCACACAGAAGAGCGCACCAGTGCCATAATCAGCTAGGGCGCTTGATTTTAAAAATTGTTACTTTCTCCTACCTATACATGTATATAAATTAATATTATAGGTAGGTTTCATAAATTAGAAAAAAATTGAAAATTGGAGCCTAAGGCCTCTGATTACCATGGGGTTGTAACTCACAGGATTTGACATAAGAAAAGTTGCTAACGCCAGAGGTAAGAAGCGCTAGCGTCGCAGTCCCAGATTCGGTAGCTCCGCCCACTATACTCAAATCGGCATGCTAGCGGCAGTCCACTTGTCACATTGTGTTTGTTTGATTCGTGTGCCACCAGCATACCCTTACTTACCTTTATTTAATATTACTGTATGTAATCGTCGTGTGGGTTCTCTGCTCTGAATCTTAGTAAAAACCAGTAACGAGAAGTCAATCAAACCGCCAAATTTTCACTCTTCGTTAAAAAACTTTTTTGCTTTCTTCTTTCAACCAGCTCTCAACGACTAAATCTTTGTTCTTTTGCCCCAGTGGAAAGATGTACTGCCCAAAGTGAACAATTGTGTTTTGACTGAACAAAAAGAAAATGATATCTCATATCTTCAGTAAACGAAAGTTTTGTTATGTGCTTGACACACCAGATTTTTTGTGTTGAGATATATTTAGTTTCCGCAGATATTTTAGAATTCAAGATGTAAAATTTATTAACATGGAAAATATAAATTTATATTTTATTTTCATGTCAACCATATCTCCTATCTTTCTATGAAGTACAAGAGTAAAGTGGTCTTCAGAAGATTTCAAGGTCAAAATGAGAATATACATTTTCAAGAGCATCTAAAAAATAATTGATTTTTAAATTTTAATCTAAATTGTTGAAGCGAATTTTGAGAAAATCGATTAAAAAATTAAAATAAAATAAAACGTTTGCCGAAAGATGTTAAAAATATTCAAAAAGTTTTAAATATGCAACTTTATGCAATATAGAATTTGAACCCTAATTCCAAGGGGACATGATTCGGATAGAAAATTGGTTTTCCGGGACGCACCTGTTAGCAAATAGAATATGCAATTGCATAGGAATCCGGGCTCTAATTATAACTGTTATTACATAATTACATTTTAAATTATACATTTGTATAAAAATTATAGAAAATTTGGATATTTATCAACATAATAATTATCTTAAAAATAATAACAAATCCTGTAACATTACTCATTTACACAAACCAACATACAAAATAAAAATACTCATCACTAGAGACCGGACAAAAAAGCATAAAAAAATGGAAAAAAAGTGCTTAAAAAAGCATAAAAAACTTGAATAAAAAGTTGTTAAATAAGCATATAAGTTGAAAAAAAGCATCTAATAAGCAATTTTTACTCATACCACTGGCGTATACAAATTTTTTTTTAAGAAACTAAATTTATTCCGCCCCACCCTGCGAAAAATTTTTTTTTGCGGAACCAAATTTTTTCACCCTGCGGAAAAATTTTTTTTACAGGGCTATATTTTTTCACACTGCGGGGTTTTTGGAAATTTTTTTTTTTGGGGGCGCCCCCCCCCCCCTTATATACGACCCTGGTGTATGCGTGTGTGAATGGGAAAAAAGTTTTTTAATAAAAAAAAAAAAAAAAATTATAAATATTCGTAAAATAAGTTCAAATAAGCACGAAAGGGAAAAAAAGCATGAAAACTCAAAAAAGCAAAAAAGCATAAAAAATGCAATCTCAATGCACTTAGTTTTTCCTAATTCGTATAGAAATTAAATATCTAATGGTTGCTTATAAAATTCAGCAATAAGCATTTTGCTTAAAATCCGGTCTCTACTCATCACATTTCATGAATTATATTCTTTTAACTTAAGAGAAGCAACCATTTCAAATCAAATAAAAAAATTAAAAAAAGGGATAAAAAAATTTACTCAGTTGTAACAGATGATTCTAATTATTATTATATTAGATAAGATTATGATTAAATATTATGGCACTGCCAAAGTTATTATTATCCAAAAGCTCTCTCACGTATTTGTTTTTTTTTTTTATTTTTTTTTCAAAAACTTTCTATATTTACCTCCATTTGATTCATCGGAACGCTTGCGCTTATTATAATCGAATTCGTCAGCAATTGATTCAATATCCTGTAAGAATAGAACAATTTTTAAAAGTTGCAGAAAGTGTATGAGTGTATGTTTTCACTCAAATAAATAGATACTTACTTTTAAATCTTTCCACCAAATTTGTCAGATTCCATTTATTCAAATATCGTCTGATCATCCGCCATATTGAAAATTTTAAATTAATCACAATGTAAGGGTTTGTTGGTTATAAAGAACACAAACAGTTGGGTTTTAACACTGGTATTATCAAAAAATTATCTAACAAAAAAAAAATAAAAATACGAGTGTTGTTCAATTTTCAATCTTCAGTGTATGTTCTGAGGTCTAAACAAGAACCATAGATATACAAGAACTGAGACAGGTAGCTCCTGCGAGCTACTGGCTAGCTTCTTTTATGCTCTTTAAAATGTATATTTTCCTCTCAAATTTGTTTGAAGAAAAATAAATGCTAGGGTTTTTCCATAATTTCTTTGTTCCTCCCGGTACCTGCTTCTAAAAAGAGTGTGATTAAAAGATTATTGACCATTTTCCTATTCATCCAAAATACATATGTCAAGCACTATTTATTTTATTATGAATAAAATTAAAATTTATTTAATAAATTTTAATCATATGTTATTTCGATATTGTCAAAAACAAAACGCTTATCAAAAATAGATTCTAGTTTTCTACATGTCAAGTTAGATGGGAGTGTAGGCGCGCAGCCGCGGCTTGTTGTCTTTAATATGCAATTGTTCAATTTGTTGGAAGGCTGATATTTAATCAACTGCCGAGGTATAAGGATGCTGTCTTAAATATTAAATCGGCCGGCCCGAGAAGAGTTAAAATAGAGCTTAATTCATTTCAAGCAGCTAATAACTTAATTTCGGAGGGAATTTTTATGTATGTATTTTCTGTGAACAACCTCATTTGGCAACCGATACGTCGAAATGCGGTGAGTTTCTAATTCAGAAGGCCATTAAGGAAATAATGGTTAGTGAAAATAAAACTTATAAAGAGGCGGAAGCGAAATATTTCAATCGGGACTTTGCAGATGCAGCAGCTACCCCTCCTATGAACAACAATATTGAGTTTCCTCAACTTGCTCCTCAGAATGTTCGTTCTGATTTAATACATGAAAGCTCAAGTCAAAAGAGGAAAATGGTTTCTTCGTCTGACGAGGAGTCAAGACGGCCTGTATCTAGTCATATTATTAGGGTCCAGAAGAGGCCTAGAAGAAATTTCAGTTACGGTAGTGGAGCACTATACCCTCAGCTTCCTCGTCCGCCTCAGTTGAATCCTCAGCCCATTACTTCGAATCCACATACAGCCTCCTCGCCTTTCATCAGGACCCCGGTGGAAGACGAAGGAAGTGTTACCAAAACGGTTGAAGGAATCTTAAATATAATATTTGAGTGTATGAACGATATAAACCTATCAAAATCTGGTCATTTGAATAGAAATGAAATATTACGTAGATTTTATGACAAATATCATAGTGATTGATTTTTCTTCTTCTTCTCAGTTAGACAATACAATTATTAGTTTGGGGTTTTTCTTAATATGTCTATGATAATTTATTTTAATACTCTTGGCGTTTTTCTCCATGAAGTCTTAATAGAATACGGTAGAGATCACAATGAACGGTCTGAGTGCTGTAAAAAAATTGAAGATTATGCAATGGAACATTAGGTCCCTAAACGCCAATAGAGAACAACTTGAGTTTTTAGTTCGTAGTATGGATTTGGATATAATAATTCTCTCGGAGACCTGGTTAAGACCAGAAGCTTTTTATCGTCTCTCAGGTTTTTCGGTTTATAGGGCGGATAGGGAATATGGCTACGGAGGAGTCGCGATTTTGGTAAAGAATTATATAAAACAAAAACGGATTACACTGCCAACAAGTTGCATCAATTATGAGTGTGTTGGGGTGGAAATAGATCTTCCTCAACATGGTAGTATTAATTTTTTCTCTATATACGCTCCCCCAAGTACCGTAATAGTCTATAATAAATGGAGAGCTGTGCTTGATCGGGCCCCTGGTAATGTGTTCTTAGCTGGTGACTTTAACGCCCATTCATCATCATGGGGATGCTCATTTGAGGATGTACCTGGTAGAAACTTGTTAAATAACATCGACATTGATAACATGGTACTTCTTAACAATGGCTGCAACACTAGAGTTGTTCATCCTCATAGGAATTCCTTTCCGGTGGACCTGACTATTGTTAGTGCTGATTTGGCTCCGGTAGTTTCCTGGACAGTTATGGATGATGCCTATGGTAGTGACCACTTTCCCATTCTGTCTTCATTGATGTTTAATGCCCCTGTGGCCTCCTCGAGATGGAGTGGTCGTAGGTGGAAGCTAAATCAAGCTAATTGGAACCTTTATCAAGAGATAATCTCTTCACAAAACTTTTCTCCTGAAACTAACCCGAGTGATTCTTATGAGATGCTGATTAAGAATATATCGGAGGCAGCCTCTGCTTCTATCCCCTCCAGTGACAGATTGCAGTTTCCTAAGAGACGTTCTCCAGTTTGGTGGGACAGTGAGTGCACCATGAAGATCAAGTCCAGAAAGCGTGTTTATAAAAACCTTTTAAACCATCTTAACTTTGAAAATTTTTTAAGCTTTAAAAAGTCTGATGCTGATACAAAAAGATTTTTGAAGAGCAAGAAGAGAACAAGCTGGAGGATGTTTTGCTCAGGCCTAAATAAAAATTCTCCCACCTCGCTTGTCTGGAATCGCATTAGGATGTTTCGTAATATTGACATCCCTGTGACATCCAACAAGCTTAACATTGTTGAAGGTTTTGTGGAATCAATTGCTCCTCCGTATGTTCCCGAAGAACCCCTCCTCGTTGATGAGAGTGAAGATTGTGACGGTCATTTCTTGACTAGCCCAATAAGCTGTGGTGAGTTGTACAATGTATTTAGGAGCAAGAAGGACAGTGCGCCAGGGTTAGATAAGGTAACCTATTCTATGTTAAGATATCTTCCGGAGAGTGCCATTGTTCATGTGACTAATATATTTAACGCTTTCAAAGTTTCTAACCAATTTCCGAAAGACTGGAGAACTCAAAAAGTCCTAATGATTCCAAAGGCTGGCAAAAATCCGAACCTGCATTCTTCTTATAGGCCTATTGCTATGTCATCATGTATGGTGAAAACTTATGAGACCATTTTAAAAAACAGGTTAGAGTGGTTTCTAGAAACAGAAGGAGTCTTAAGTACTAGCCAAATAGGCTTTCGTAAAGGTAGGGGCACCTTGGATAATTTAACGGTTCTGTATAATGATATCATAAATAATTTTAATAATAGAGGTTATTTATCGGCAATATTCCTGGACGTAAAAGGGGCCTATGATAATGTGAATGTTAATACATTAGCTATTAAATTGAGAAATTTGGGTATTCCTAACTTGACTATTAACAACATCACCAGCTTAATCAACCATCGGATTGTGTATGTCTGTAATGGAGGCATTGAGATTGGCCCCAGATACATAAGTAAGGGGTTAGCTCAAGGATCCGTCTTGAGTCCATTATTATATATGATTTACACAAGAGATTTGGATGACTGCCTTCAAGACGGTGTCAAAATGGTCCAGTATGCAGATTACGTTTGTATTTATACTGCTTCTAAGTCTTTAGAGGATAATAATTTACTTCTGTCGGCAACGGTTAAGAAGGTCAAGAGCTGGCTCGCTTTAAATAGCCTGGAGATGGAGGTTAACAAGTCTAAGATGGTTATTTTCACAAGAAAGTACAAGCTTGACCTACCTTGTCATGTTCTCTTAGATAATACTAGATTCTCAGTGGTGAATTCCATTAAGTTTTTGGGTCTCACTATAAACTTAGATGGAAAGCTCATTTAAACGATTTGATTTTAAAATGTGAAAAGAAGTTTAATATTCTGAAGGTAGTTGCGAACGCCTGGAGGGGTGCACACCCCTCGACAGCTCTGATGATTTATCGGGCAATTATTAGGCCGCATTTGGATTATGGCTCCGTTTTGTTCATAAACTCGCCTAAGTATTTTCTCCGGAAATTGGAACAAATCCAATACAGAGCCGTGAGACTCTGTTTGGGAGCAATGAAATCCTCCCCCACCAATGCCTTGTTGACGGAGGCTAAGGAGATGCCATTTAAAATAAGGACTAAATTGATGTCCCTTAGATATTTGGTGAGGAAAATTTCGATGAATGATACGTTAGTGTTAGAATCTCTCCGTAATATGAGAATACTAAATACGAAAGATCTTAACTCGACGAACTTTAAGTATCTGGTGGATAGTGGTCCTAAGTTTCATAGCACCACACGTTTTCTTTACTTCTGTTTCGACTACCACATCTTATCGCACAAGGTGGACACAAAGTGTTATCCACATAGCAAAGGTTCTCCTTTAATTAATGAAGTTTTCTTGAACTTTATAAACGTCCATTATCCTAATTTTAAACTAATTTTCTCCGACGGGTCGAAAAAGGGCGATGCTCCTTATGTAGGTTGTGCCTTCTATTCCCCAGATAGTGGCGAAGAAGAAATGTACAGAATTCCACGTGATTGCTCCGTCTTTACAGCAGAAGCTGTTGCAATTCTGAAGGCAGTGGAGTACGTAAAGAGTGTAGATGTGGAATGTGACAGCTTCTTGATTTGTACTGACTCGTTGAGTGTAGTCAAGTCGATCAACGGCTTTCCTGAGAATAAGAATTTATCCTATATCGTGTTGGAGATTATTAGCAATATCTTACATTTGAGAGCTATTAATATTACAGTAGCTCTTCTCAGGGTTCCGGCTCATTGTGGCCTAATTTTCAACGAGCGGGCGGATGTGCTTGCCAATCGCGCACTGGAGACTGGATCGATTTTGGACGTTGAACTTCCGTTGTCGGATACCTACAATTTTTTTAAGAGGAAGGCGTACCAGGAATGGGATAGGTATTGGAGGGAAACGAGCCGTGTTAAGGGGGCTCACCTCTTTGAGATTCTCCCTAAGATTCCCTCCAAGCCGTGGTTTGACAGTCTTTACCTTTTTAAAAAGTTAACCACTAATATCATTAGACTAAGGATCGGCCACTTCCCAACGCCAGCCCATCTACATCGTATCGGTTTGAGGAAGTCACCTTTCTGCTCTTGCGATAATGAATCGATATGCGACCTTAATCACATGGTTTTAGGATGTGGAAAATCGAAACGAATAATTGATCAATTATATGACGTTCCAGGGATAGTGTTCCCGACCAAAATATCGATCATCCTTGCATGGCCTAGTGTCAAATGTAAAAGGACCGCTGCTATTATTAGACATCTATTAAGAATCTTCAGTGTTTGTGAGTCTTAAATAATTTAAGTGAGACGAGGAGGGTTGCCGGCTGAGCGGGTGTGTCTGCTAGCTAGGATCCCTTCTTGTGTCAAGATCCATCTTCTAGATCTCTAAGAACTCAATTTTAACTGGCCAAATGGAGATTTTGCCATTGTCGGGCATCCGGGGCCAATATATTAAAAAAAAAAAAAAAATTGTTCAATTTTTTTGAAATAAATACGCAAAAAAAAAAATAATTTTTTAGAATTTTGACCAAGACCGCCGGGGCGGGTAAATGAACTTCGAATTGGGTAAAATTTCATTTACGAGTGTTTTGTAATATAAGTAAAAAATTAGAGGGTATAACTTCAAAAAAAATGAAAATTTAAAAATAAGGGACACCCTAATATACATGTATGTAATATATAGAAGAGCAAGTAATGGATTCATGACAAAAATTCGATGTCATGATTTAGACGAATATACACGTTTTGAGGTCTCCTGAGTCCTAAAATGATCTCAGACTTTACTGATGTACTTTTTCAGATTTTTCGATTTTCTCAAAATTGGCTCAAATGATTTCATTTAAAATTCATATATAAATTATTTTTTAGATCCTTTTTAAAATCTCTATTCTCATTTCACCCTCAAAATTGTTCGAAGACAACATAAATATTTACTTTTGATTAAAAATTTTACTTCTTGAATTCTAATGCATTACCGGGAATTAAATAAATGTCGACACAAAAAAATCTGTTGTGACAAGCATAGAACACTACTTTCAATTACCGAATGTAAGAGGAAGTTATGTGCCGTGCAGCCATTCACACCAGAATTTTTTTATGTATTTCAAAGATTATCTAAAAATAATAGAAAAGACCGAAATGAATTTCAGAGACAATTTTTTTATTTTTTTATTGAAATGAAATAAACTACCAATTTCTTTTTGGTAAATTATATTCGATAATATATTTTTCTTTCTATTAAAAACATGTATGTAATTAAAAGAAAAGTTTATTTTTTTACATCAACTTCAAATAGAGTTTATTTTAAATTTATATGTATTTCTAGTAAATACATGGATGTATCTAGCTCAGTGGCGTACCGAGGGGAGGGGGCGAGGGGGGCGGTCCGCCCCAGGCCCCGAGCCGGCATGGGCCCCCATATAATTATTAAAAAAAAAAAATTAATGAAAATTTCACTTTGAGAGGCCCCGGGGCCCTCAGGGCTCAAGGAAAAACAAAATTGAATGAAAATTTCTCTTTGAGAGGCCCCGGGCCCTTGGCGTTCAGGGTTATACAGTATTTTAAAAATATTTTTGTGTATAGAGGAGAAGGATATTTAAAGATGAGCACCCCCCAAAAAAAAAAAAATTAAATATAAGGGCCCCTCTTCTAGTGCCGCACCAGGCCCCCAACTGCCTCGGTACGCCTCTGATCTAGCTCTATCTGTTGTTTGCCGGACGAACCTCACATTTCTCTTATTCAAATACATCGTATTTGACAGGAAAAATTCTCTTATAAAGGGAATGGCATACCTGTCTCTACTCAAATGCTTCGATTTAGTTGTCTCAAATACTGCGTTTTTGAACCAATTGAAATTTTGTTAACTCAAGTGCGGATTGACCAAATACGTGGCTTATTTGGGAAAAAAACTTCATTTTTATCAGTGTACCAATAGTTTTGTTAGCTTAAGTATAGGATAATTTTTTTTGGTTTATCTCAATATCTCGCGGTATCCCTTAGCCAATCACACGGCGCCCTTGGGTGCCGGAGCACAACGGTTGGGAACCACTCTCTACTACACCAGGTGCCTCTGCGTTGGAATCTTTATAAGCGAGATCAGCCTCTCCCCATTCCCTAAAAAAAACATACGTCCTTGGATGTGACATGTAATCCGGGATTAAACGAAATCTTTTATAGTGTAGAGACACCAAGAACGTAGGAAATTCTGGTAGGTGGCCTTGAAAAATCAGCTTGTGAATCGTCGATAAATAAATAAGAGAAAGACAGAAATCGGCAAATTAGTAGTTAACAATTATAAAAAAAAGTTATTTCCTTTTTTAAAGTGAAACTTTTATTATATCCTCTCAAAATTTTTGGCTCTTCTATCAGCATGTCGCGATACAAGCCAGTCTTTACTAGTCATGACGTCACAATCCATGACGACAAAAATAAGAAAGTTGAAATTTAATATATATAACGAATTACAAAAAATAATTGTGAGATTTAATAATTCAATTTTTAAATTGATAAAATATAATTTTTAAAATAATTTAAAATATTCAAATCTTCAATCTATATATACTGTATATATATAATCCAGGGGGCGAAGTCCTCCTGGCTAGACGTGCCGCCCGCCGAAGGCGGGCGGCGCGGCTTATTACTAAATAAATATTGTTCACAGTTTTTAATATGCCTCTATTGATTTCCCATTATCATTCCCATTTTCCAATTATTAAGTATAAGATTAAAAACGCGATTTTGATACCCTTAATTGAATAATTTTCTGAAAATCTTCAGTTAAACGCCTACGATCCGAAAAAAGTTTCACTTGCATCGTGGTTTCATAAAACCACACAATGATTTTTAAGAGTTCGCAACGATCCCATGGACCTGAGTCCGGGAGAGATCGTTTTTTTTTATTTATTTAATTCTGTTTATTTTAAATAATTTTTTTTAAAACTCAATTCGCAAAATTAAAGGATAAAAAAAGAATAAACTTGAGATAATGATTATATTAATCTATAAATTTAAATAAAGAACATTGAATTGAAATCTCGGAATTGAAAAATATTTAAAAAAATTAAAATAATCCTTTTTCCCCTTTCACGATTGAGAGGATAGCAGGTCGTCAGGACAGACAGAACAATATCATTCGACTGCGGGCTGTGGGGCCGCTAACCCATTTTCTCGAGGGCTGTGAAGCCACCATCATCTTCACATGACATCATTCTCTGGCTCAGGGCTGTGAAGCCTCCCTCGACATAACTCGCTGGCTGTGAAGCCGCTAACTCTCTCTCGATGGAGGGATGAGAAGCCACCAACATCTTCTCATATCACTCGGCAGAAGAAGACGGTCCCCCCCCCACACACACATACAAAAACGTCATCGATTCCTACACCATGAGACAACACCAACCTTCTATATATTTATACCTCTTTATTTTTGTTTTTTTTTCTATATACTGTATTTTTTAATATTTTTTTTAAATATTTTTTTTTAATAAATTATAATTTATATTTTTTATTTTTTATTTTTGCGAGCAGATACTCTCCCTGATTACGTCCCCATCCCTTTTCGGGAGCTCTTCAAAATCGTTGCGTGTTATAAGTTAGCATTAAAAATAAAAGGAAATAAGAATAAAAAAAAAAGATTCAGGAGATGGATTGAACTCAAAAAGTTTGGCAAAATGAGGACGGATAATTTAAATGTCGACCACTTAACCAACTTTGATTTAATTAATATTAAAAAAAATAGACCATATAAGAAACATTGAATAAAGGAAGTATTAAAAAGATTTTAATATTACGTTTTATGCAGATTAATAACACTAGTCGACAAAAATGAACTTTTTTTTCTTTCACAAGAATGAAGATATGAAATTCTAGAAGTATTTTTCATGCTGAATTCAAATATCAATTCAGTTTTTCCCCATCAGGCACAGTTTTAGAGATATAGAGCAAAATAGATTTTAGTCGAAAATGGGCTCTAAAACGGCTTTTATTTAAAATGTTCAAATTATTTTTAACGCCGCATCCCGTCAAATTATGCAGATAGTTAGAATACATATAAATTTTAAGTTTCATCCCAATCGGAGGTCATTTAGACGTGCCGCAAACGGCTTAAAGTTTAGAAAAATCGAAATTTTCAAGATTTTTTTGCTTTGGTCACCCCTAATACAATTTTAGAGATCCCTGAATGAAAAAAACATATATGTACGATATTCTATAGTTCTTTGGCTTTCTAAAAAGCATTCATTCGTAAAAATCTGTTAATTATTAACGAAATTATTAATAAAAACGTGAGCAAAAAAAAAACACAAGTACATTCACTGGACAAAAAAATGGACCTCTTGTTCTTTTAGAAGTATAAAGAAAGATATGAGATTCAAAAAATATTTTTTTTTTAATAATATATAATAAAGTTAGGGCCCGTGACCTGATGCTCAGAGAGGATACATTAGCTTCTCGTGGATAGGGTTCGCTTTTTAATTCAATTGAAGTCCATTTTTTTCGACCAGTGAGTGTACTTGTGTTTTTTCTTTGCTCACGTTTTTATTAATAATTTCGTTAATAATTAACAGATTTTTACGAATGAATGCTTTTTAGAAAGCCAAAGAACTATAGAATATCGTACATATATGTTTTTTTCATTCAGGGATCTCTAAAATTGTATTAGGGGTGACCAAAGCAAAAAAATCTTGAAAATTTCGATTTTTCTAAACTTTAAGCCGTTTGCGGCACGTCTAAATGACCTCCGATTGGGATGAAACTTAAAATTTATATGTATTCTAACTATCTGCATAATTTGACGGGATGCGGCGTTAAAAATAATTTGAACATTTTAAATAAAAGCCGTTTTAGAGCCCATTTTCGACTAAAATCTATTTTGCTCTATATCTCTAAAACTGTGCCTGATGGGGAGAAAACTGAATTGATATTTGAATTCAGGGTGAAAAAATGCACTAGGTTCACTAATCAGATTTCTTGTGAAAAAAACCTTGTCGACTAGTGTAATTTCTAATCAAAATTTCAATAGTATGAATAGTTTTAAAATTATTCAATGGGCAAACTTTAAATTGTGAATGCCTTGATGTAATTAAACCAAAAACTCTATAACATACTAGCGGTGGTAGGGCAACCGTATCCCCTAGGCCCTGGTGGGCGGCGTCTCTGGATATGACTAATAGTTGTCCAGATAAATGTATTTTAATTAATTTTGAACCATAATATTAATATATGTAATAAAAACATCGAGTGGAAAATAAATTTTAGAGGGGGAGTTAGGAGGGGTAGGGCCTATTGAACTTTCTGAGGTCTGGAATAACATTTTTCAAATATTTACACCCTAGAGAAGCATCATTTTAAATTTTATTAAAATTGAGCGAAAGATATATTTTATGGGGGGGGGGAGGGGGCGTCCCCCTGACGGAGCCAATAAAATTTTTTGAGGTCTGGAATACCATTTTTCAATTATTTACACCCCAAAGATTAATATATTTTTTCGTAAAGCGAGTAGAGTCAGTCGGTTATAACTTAATTTCCAATGTTTTCCTATGGGGGATTTGTGAACCCCTAAAAAGGGGGGTCCCCTAACCCTAATTTCATATAATGATAGCCTAAAACCACCCCCGGAAAATTCTCTACCCATTAAAAAAAACTCTATGAAAATCGGTCCAGTAGTTTAGGAGTCTATGCGACACAAACAGACATACTTTGTCTTTTATATAATACTAGCTGCGGTAGGGTTGCCTTCGGCAACCCTACCCCGCTAGGCCCTGGCGGGCGGCGTCTCGGGATATGACTAAGAGTTGTCCAGATAAATGTATTTTAATTAATTATGAGGAAGAGTTAATTTTTATTTTAAATATTTGATTAATTAATTAAATTTTTCAATTATTTACAGCCTAAGAAAGCAACATTTTAAATTTTATTAAAATCGAATGAAAAATAAATTTTAGGGGGGGGGGCAGGGGGGTCTAAAATACCATTTTTCAAATATTTACACCCTAAGAAAGCAACATTTTAAATTTTATTAAAATCGAATGAAAAATAAATTTTAGGGGGGCCAGGGGGGGGGGGGTGATTGCACTTTCTGAGGTCTAAAATACCAATTTTCAATTATTTACACCCTAAGAAAGCAACATTTTAAATTTTATTAAAATCGAATGAAAAATAAATTTCAGGGGGGTCAGGGGGGTGATTGAACTTTCTGGGGTCTAAAATACCATTTTTCAATTATTTACACCCTAAGAAAGCGTCATTTTAAATTTTATTAAAATCGAATGAAAAATAAAAAAAATAAAATTTTGGGGGGGGGGCGCAGAGCGGAAAAATCTTTTCAAATGTCGAATTGTTAGGGGGAGGAAGAGTTTTTATTTTTCATTTTAAAGATTTGATAAATATATCTATATTATTATATAAAAGACAATCTCTGTCTGTCTGTCTGTCTGTCTGTTTGTAACGCATAGACTCCGAAACTACTGGACCGATTTTCATGGAGTTTTTTTAATGGGTAGGGAATTTTCCGGGGGTGGTTTTAGGCTATCATTATATCGAATTAGGGGTAGGGAACCCCCCCTTTTTGGGGGTTATCAATTACCCCATAGCAAAGCATTGGAAAACAGGATCTAACTCGCTTTATGAAAAATATATTTATCAAATCTTTAAAATGAAAAATAAAAACTCTTCCTCCCCTAACAATTCGACATTTGAAAAGATTTTTCCGCTCTGCGCCCCCCCCCCTAAAATTTTATTTTTTTTATTTTTCATTCGATTTTAATAAAATTTAAAATGACGCTTTCTTAGGGTGTAAATAATTGAAAAATGGTATTTTAGACCCCAGAAAGTTCAATCACCCCCCTGCCCCCCCTGAAATTTATTTTTCATTCGATTTTAATAAAATTTAAAATGTTGCTTTCTTAGGGTGTAAATAATTGAAAAATGGTATTTTAGACCCCAGAAAGTTCAATCACCCCCCTGACCCCCCTAAAATTTATTTTTCATTCGATTTTAATAAAATTTAAAATGACGCTTTCTTAGGGTGTAAATAATTGAAAAATGGTATTTTAGACCCCAGAAAGTTCAATCACCCCCCTGCCCCCCCCTGAAATTTATTTTTCATTCGATTTTAATAAAATTTAAAATGTTGCTTTCTTAGGGTGTAAATAATTGAAAAATGGTATTTTAGACATCAGAAAGTTCAATCACCCCCCTGACCCCCCTAAAATTTATTTTTCATTCGTTTTTAATAAAATTTAAAATGACGCTTTCTTAGGGTGTAAATAATTGAAAAATGGTATTTTAGACATCAGAAAGTTCAATCACCCCCCTGACCCCCCCCTAAAATTTATTTTTTATTCGATTTTAATAAAATTTAAAATGACGCTTTCTTAGGGTGTAACTAATTGAAAAATGGTATTTTAGACCCCAGAAAGTTCAATCACCCCCCTGACCCCCCCCTAAAATTTATTTTTCATTCGATTTTAATAAAATTTAAAATGTTGCTTTCTTAGGGTGTAAATAATTGAAAAATGGTATTTTAGACCCCAGAAAGTTCAATCACCCCCCTGCCCCCCCCTAAAATTTATTTTTCATTCGATTTTAATAAAATTTAAAATGACGCTTTCTTAGGGTGTAAATAATTGAAAAATGGTATTTTAGACATCAGAAAGTTCAATCACCTCCCTGACCCCCCTAAAATTTATTTTTTATTCGATTTTAATAAAATTTAAAATGACGCTTTCTTAGGGTGTAAATAATTGAAAAATGGTATTTTAGACCCCAGAAAGTTCAATCACCCCCCTGCCCCCCCCTGAAATTTATTTTTCATTCGATTTTAATAAAATTTAAAATGTTGCTTTCTTAGGGTGTAAATAATTGAAAAATGGTATTTTAGACATCAGAAAGTTCAATCACCCCCCTGACCCCCCTAAAATTTATTTTTCATTCGATTTTAATAAAATTTAAAATGACGCTTTCTTAGGGTGTAAATAATTGAAAAATGGTATTTTAGACATCAGAAAGTTCAATCACCCCC
>JAKCPI010002166.1:0-27955 GCA_023213315.1 Euborellia annulipes | reverse complement strand
CTCCCCAATCCGCGTCTGAAAACGCTTTCAGTTGATGGCCTGTTTTCGTATAGCCTTAGTCCGACATTTTGTGTTCCTTTAAGGTATCGGAGTATTCTTTTTGACCCCTGTCCAGTGTTGTTCCGATGGATCTTCCACAAAATTGACTCAGGAGGGTTGTTGGGTAAGCGAGGTCTGGCCGGGTACTTGTCGCCAAGTATAATAGGCTTCCTATCATTTTCTTGTACATGTGTTTCTCTTCCTCGTTTAATTTCTTTTCGTCCGATTTCGTTTTTTCGAATTTTCTTCCTGTTTCTAGTGGTGTTAATACGCTTTTACAATTTTCCATTCCACTTTCCTTTAATAGTTCCATTACGTAGTTTGATTGATCTAATTTTATACGATTTTCTTCTCTGGTTACTTTAATTGATAGTATGTGTCTAACTTCTCCTAGATCTTTTATTTCGTATTCTTCTCTTAGTCTTTCCTTAAAATTAATAATTTTTTTCTTTTCACCCAGTAATAGGATGTCGTCCACGTATACCGCGATTATTAATTCTTTGTCTTCTGAGTAGTATATACACGGATCACTTACGCATCTATTCATTTTCTCTTTTATTAGAAATTTATTTAGTGTTATATTCCATTCTAATCCGGATTGATGTAAGCCGTAGAGGCTCTTTCTAAGCTTGCATACGTAATTGTTTGTCTTTAATTCTTCGAGTGGAGGTATATCGCTGAACTCGGTTCTTAAGGTTTCGCTTATCTCGGTGAAGTATTCGGGAATTGCCATGTAGACTTCATCGTTCAGATCTGCTGCTAAATAGGCTGCCGTTATATCGAGTTGATGTATGTCCCAATTGTTTTCTGTTGCCAATGCAAATAATGTTCTTAGTGATTTCTTCTGTACCACTGGGGAATAAGTTTTGTCATAATCAATTCCGTAGGTTTGCGTATTTCCGAGAGCTACTAGTCTTGCTTTGTGTCTTACGGGGTTTCCGTTTTCGTTGCACTTTATTCTGAATGTCCACTTCGATTTAATAATCTTTCTATCTTTAGGTTTCCTAACGAAGTCCCATGTTTTATTTCTCATTATGTTATTCATTTCTTCTAGAATGGCTTTTTCCCACAAGTTTTTCGACCTTCCGCTCATGGCTTCTTTTATACTCTTCGGTTCTATGTCCTCTTCGAATTCGTTTCTTGCTTGATTACATTTTTTGGTGTTTACTGTTAGGTACTCATTCATCCACGCTGGTTGTTTTACTCTTCTCCCGGAGCGGGTTTCCGTTATGCTACCGTTTTCGTTTTCAATTTCATCTTCCGTTTCATTTATTTCTTCCTTGTCTTCTGTCGTGATGTTCCTTTCTTGATTGTAGTTTTCGTTTTCCTCTTCATTTTCTGTTTCCTTTGTTTCAGCTCTATCTTCTAGATTGTTATTTCTTTCGTGGTGTTCTCTTTCTTCGTTGCCGTTTATTTCATCCTTTTCTTCCAAAATTATTTTCTTGAGATTCCATTTTACTTCATCATCAACTTTTGTTCTTTCTTTAGCCCGCTTTTCGTTAAGTGGGAAATAATCTTCTTGAAATTGTACGTCTCTGCTTATAAATACTGTGTCATTTTCATGATTCCATAGACGATACGCTTTTGCTTGTCTATCATATCCTAGAAGAATGCATGAAGTTCCTTTAGGGGAAAATTTGCCCTCCTTGTGTTTATTTAGGGCCCATGCTTGACATCCAAAGACTCTTAGATGATTCAATGGATGGATTCTGTTTTTCCATTTTTCTACCGGGCATGTTCCTCCGTTGGCCGCTGTTGGGCATCTATTCCTCAGATATGCTGCGGTTGACACGGCATCGGCCCAAAACTCTCTCGGTAATCCTGATTGTAGCAGTAGACATCTCGCTGTATTCACTACTGTTTGGTTATACCTCTCCGCTACCCCGTTTTGCTGAGGAGTTCCAGGGACGGTTAGCTGACGCTCGATTCCGTTTTCTTTCAAGTATTTTTCAAATTCTTTTGACATGTATTCTCCGCCGTTGTCGCTTCTTAAGACTTTTATTTTCGTCCCGTGTAGTGTTTCCACCCGACTTTTATATTCTCTAAATTTATTTAAAACTTCGTTTTTCCTTTGCATCGTAAAAATTTCCGCGTAACGTGTAGCGTCGTCAATGAATGTGACAAAGTAGGATGCCCCTCCCTTTGATGTAGGTTTAATTGGGCCTACCACGTCAGAGTGTATTAATGTTAGGGGTTTTCTTTCCCTGGTGAAACTCTTTTTTGGGAATGAATTTGCTTTCATTTTTCCCTCCAGACATATTTTGCATTTCGTTTCGGGACAATCTGAAAAATTCTTGTTTAAATAGTTTCCCATAATTGATTTTACATCGTTCATATTTAAGTGTCCTAAGCGATAATGCCATAGATTGAACTCTTCTTTTGTATTGTTGCATGTATTTGCCATCGGTCTGGTTATTTCCGATCGATTATTTTCGATAAAATAATGTAAGTTATTCTCCTTGTAAGATTTCGCTATTATAAAGTTGTCTTCCGACTTGATTAGCGCATTGTCTTTCTTAAATATTACAATATTTCCTTTATTCGTTATTTGTGGGACAGATATAAGATTTGTTTTTAAACCAGGTACATAAAGTACGTTCTTTAGGGTGATTTTCTGTCCTCCGTTTTCCGGTGACAGGTCAATGTTAATGTCTCCGTAACCCATCGATTTTAAGTATGTGCCACCTGCAAGTTCGATTCTGGATTCATTTCCTGTTTTCGTAAAATTAATAAATTTTTCTTTTTGTGAGCACATATGGTGGGTGGATCCACTATCTAATATCCATAATTTATTCTCTTTATCTTCTTTTTCTGCTGCACAGGAAATAAAATAGTTCCTTGATTTTTCTCTGTCTGCCGTCGATTCTTCTTTAAATTCTTCCCCTTCTTCGCTCTTCTCTCGTTTTTCGTCCCCGTTTGCCATCAACGCTGATCTAAAATTACCATTTTTGTTTTGTTCATATCTATTTGGAGGCTTTCTGCAGTTTCTAGCTATGTGCCCCTTTTCATTACATCTAAAACATTCGACGTTGTTATTATCTCTTCCGTTTCCCCTGTACGACCTGTTGTCTTGGAAGTTTCGGTTAGTTCGACTGTAGCTTTCGTTGTTTTTAAATCCTTCTCTGTACGACTTTAACGCTTTAACTTCTTCATTTCCTTCTTTCGACTTTTCACCAATTCTCCTTTCTTCTTCTAATAATTTTGATTTTAATTTAGTCATTTTCAGATCATCTTCGTCCGCTCTCAAATTTCTTATTAAATATTCATATTCATCAGGTAATCCTAGTGCCAAGAACCCTGCTTGAACCTTTTCTTCGAAATTGTACCCTGCGTTTTGAATTTTATTGTATAGGCCGTTTCTTCTAGTTATATATTCGTTGATTGTTTCATTATTCTTTTTCCTAGTCGTAACAAAGTCTTTTAATAGTAGTAGCCCATGCCACGTATCATATTTCGTGTGAATTTGTTTTAACGTTTCCCAAATTTCTTTTGCAGTTTTACAACTTATAACGTCGTCTAAACTATCGTTATTTAGTGTTAAATATAGGATTGATTTCGCTATGTGATCTTCTCTCTTTTGCTTTTCAGTTAATTCCCCGCTGACTCCTGGTTCCACAATCTGCCATACCCCTTTAATCTCCAATATTCCTTGGACCTTGAGAGACCAATATCTATAGTTTTCTAAATTTAATTTTTCTATTTTTATCTCTTCCATCGTTCTATCTTTACTAATAATCTTATTTTGTATCTTATTTATTTTCTTACTCACGTGATTTCCGATAAACTTTTCTTTCTTTTTCTTGCTTTTCTAATTATATGTAGCCTGGGCCCATAACCTGTTAAACGTGGTTATTTTTACTTATCTCACTACTTAAATGATTGCACTTTTGATAGTGAACGACTAAATTTTATTTCGTTAAAATTACAAAAACATATCAATAACATTGAAAAACTACTGTTAACAATCAGATGTAAATAAACATGTCCTGAGTATCCAAAGAATATATGTATGTGTATTCATACACTGTGCTCTAACAAATTAAAGCTTGCCGAGCCACCCGCTTCCAGCGGTTCCTCTACTTAATATTCCAAAAAAGACAAACAAAATTTAATAAATCAGCTGATCTTTGGACAAACTTTCGGAGGTACCTAAGCCTATTTTAAATGATAAATATAAATATGACTTGTAATTAATTAATATCCCGACGCTAGTCTAAATAATTGCAATAAAAAGGGGTGAAACAAAATTGGTAGCCTATCAATTAAATTTTCTTTTTTTGTTTTTCACTTGATATTATATAATATAAATTCAATTTATTTTAACAGATACAATATTTTTTTTAAGATAGTATTTCATAAGCCAGCTATGTTTTATTTATATTATTTGTCTAAAACGAGCTATCTAAAAAATTGGACTGGACCCTGTTATGCAATGGTGTGTCAAAGACCAAGCATCGAGTTTTGAGAAAATCAACAATAAAGTTTTTTGTTTACATTGGATTATATATAATTTTTCTTATCAATTGTGCAAGTAACATTAAATGTAAATTTTTTTTAGGACATATTTCATAAAAAATACTATTAATTAAAGCATTTGAAACAATATTCCGTGCTTAACTCAATTTTGAATTTTTTGGTCTTTGACACACCATTGCATAACAGGGTCCATCCAGGAAAAATACTCTGGTGCCCAAATTCTGAAAAAGAGAGGCCCAGAGCTTCTGAAAGCATTGGGTTCTATCACTCTCCTTATGAAAAATTAAAGCTAATTAATAAAAACTTTCGAATTTATTTTGTATCTGGAGTCAAAAGAAAACACATCTTTTTATTATTATTATATTTTATTATTTTTTATAGGTATAATATACTTGTCCCGATCTTGTTCGTCGATATATTATTGATTTAGCATCGATTGAAGAACTGGGCAACTAATAAATAACAAGAAAAAGATTAAGATTAAGAAGAAGAAGAGATTTGAATAAAAAGAAATATAAAATTGCTAACTGAAGGAGAACGACTCATCGGTTCATTCTCTTCTCGGTCCTCTTCAGAGAATTGATCATTTTGGGAAATATTGGAATCCCCTCCTGGGCCATATCCATCGTTTAATCTTCGGAACAAAGGATTTCTTTGAGCATCGAAATATCTAGACACAAAACTTTTTTATTATTAATTAAGTAAATTAAAACGTAAGCACTTTCTGTGTAATTTGACATTTATTCTTTCAAATTTCAGAATAATTAACTAGCTGCTAGATTTCTATGAAACTATGGTGACCTTTACCTTTCTCTTTATTATCCTTAAAAAAAAAAAAGAAAAGGCAATTTGGACCAAATAACGAACATTTTAAGAAATATAAAGTTAACTTTAACCTTTAAGAAAAGGTATTAAATTATTTTAACTTACTTTTCCGTGTTTTTTCTAGATCCCTTATATTTATCAGCTGAAAAAATACTAATAAATGTATTTTAGTTGTGATTACTATTTAGAATATTAAATAAAATATATGGTAGGATAAAAAGTTTATTTATTTATCTTTCATTAACGCTGTGTTTATTTTTAATTTACATTCTTTGTATTTGTGCATTCTTTGACTTTTTTTATTAACTAACATGAAGTTAGCTTCAATATCTTTAATGACAGATAAACAAAATTTATTAATTATTTTCCTACTATATATTTTATTAAACATTCCATTAATCACAACTAAAATACATTTATTAGTGTTTTTCAATTGGTAAATACAATGGGTTCCGACAAAATCAAGAAAAAGTAAGTTAAAATACCTTTTTTTTAAGTTAACCTTTCATCTTGATATTTCTTCAAAATGTTTGTTATTTTTAAGAGATATTTGGACCAAATTGGCTTTCTTTTTAAAGATAATAAAGGGGAAAGTAAAGTCATCTATCATAGGAAATTAGCCACCTACTTATCAGACATAAATATTGAAATAATTTATTTTTTTTTACTTGTGATGTATTGGAGATTTCATTTGATGTTTTTTCCTCCAAATAAATGCACCAATTAAAATTAATATAGAAATTAGACCGAAATAAAGGAATATTTTGAGAAGGCCGCTAAGCGAGTCCTGGACCTCTTCCCTTTGGACGCATTGTCTAACGGATTGTCCAAGCCATCCACTAGTCTATAAAAAGAAATTATAATTTAAAACTAGAAGAGAGCGATAGAAAGAGAGCAAAAGAGCTTACTAGAAAGCTGTGGAATAGCATATTTTTAATATTTACAGGTCCTCAAAGCCTAAATGCCTGCATTTAGTATTCTGTTCTGAATTAATAAAACAAAAAAAAAAAAAAAAAATATCAACAAATTATTTTGTTTTGGATACACCAAAGTGTTTATTCTTATCTATGTGAGAGAGAGAAAGCCGGGGCTCTAGCTCTTCGGGCCCGAAGGGCACACAACTTTCTCTTACCTTCGGTAATCGAAAGTTGTGTACTGTGCTTGTCACATCAGATTTTTTGTGTCGACATGTATTTAGTTTCTGACAGTACGGTACATTCTATTTTCAAGATGTAAAATTTATATGTGGAAAATATTTATATTTTGTTACCATGGCAACCATTTCTCCTATCTTTTCTATGGAGTACAAGAGTAAAGTGGTCTTCAGAAGATTTCAATGACAAAATGAGAATATACATTTTAAAGCGAATCTAAAAAATAATTGATTTTTGAATTAAAAAAAAAAATGGTTGGAGCAAATTTAGAGAAAATCGAAAAAAACTGAAAAAGTGCATCAGTAAAGTACTAGTACTTTTTGGTCGATTTTGTTCAAAAGCTTCGTGTCACGTCCCAAGGGGGTGCCTAACTTAAATATAAAATTTCAACCTCCTAGCTCTTTTCGTTCTTGAGATATTTTGTTCACAGACACACACACAGACAGACACACAGACCATGTCGCGAAAACCACTTTTTTGGACTCAGGGGACCTCAAAACGTGAAGATCCATCAAAATCTCGACATCGAATTTTTGACATGAAACCAATACTTTCTCTCTCTATATATATTAACATATATATAGAGGTAAGAGAAAGCAAAAAGCTTAACATTTCTGTATATATATATAACTCATTTTTGCTATTTTGTCCTTTTCGACCTTTTAATTTCCAAGTATCGTTATTTAAGAATTAGCTAACCCTTTTTGATTTATATATTACTTAATACTTTCTTTCTCTTATGTTTTTGTGATTAAATAAATTGACTTGCTCCTTTGAACTCTATGAAGAAAGATAATCAAAAGAGAGAGATCGTCTTTCGGTCTTCGTTGCCAAGCCAAGTGTCCTGCATCATATCAACTAAAATTCAGTTTGAAATCAAAATTCAAACTCTTCACTTCTCTGGAATCTCCTCACATAGGCACTAAAGGGTTAGACGTTTTTTTTTTACTATAATTAAATTTCTTTCTTTCAATTATACCCTTCAGCCAAAAAAAGACATTTTTTACTTTCTCGTACCTCTATATATATGTTAATATATAGAGAGAGAAAGTATTGGTTTCATGTCAAAAATTCGATGTCGAGATTTTGATGGATCTTCACGTTTTGAGGTCCCCTGAATCCAAAAAAGTGGTTTTCGCGACATGGTCTGTCTGTCTGTGTGTGTGTCTGTCTGTGTGTCTGTCTGTGAACAAAATATCTCAAGAACAAAAAGAGCTAGGAAGTTGAAATTTTATATTTAAGTTAGGCACCCCCATGGGACGTGACACGAGCTTTTAATCAAAATCAGCCAAAGAGTACTAGTACTTTACTGATGCACTTTTTCAGTTTTTTTCGATTTTCTCTAAATTTGCTCCAACCATTTTTTTTTTTTTAATTCAAAAATCAATTATTTTTTAGATTCGCTTTAAAATGTATATTCTCATTTTGTCATTGAAATCTTCTGAAGACCACTTTACTCTTGTACTCCATAGAAAAGATAGGAATTTCTCCTATGGTTGCTATGGTAACAAAATATAAATATTTCGCCATACTTATAAATTTTACATCTTGAAAATCGAATGTACCGTACTGTCGGAAACTAAATACATGTCGACACAAAAAATCTGGTGAGACAAGCACAGTACACAACTTTCGATTACCGAAGGTAAGAGAAAGTTGTGTGCTGTGCGCCAGTCACACCAGATTTTTTAATATATATAATACAGATTAAAAATGGAATCATATTTATTTATTTTTTATTTTTTTTTTTTTTAGGTTAAATTCTTCTTGATAATGGCCCCAATTGGAGGAGATTTTCGAACAGAGCCCAATCCAGATTTAATACGCCCGGATTTAGAAAGCCGCTGTACTTGGAAAATTGGCGCTAATAAAAAAGAATCGCCCCATGAAAATATCAAATGGTAAGATCAAAAAGCATTTTAACGGCGGCCTCAAAAAAGCCAGTGAGTCGGACCTATGCCATATATAGGTCAACAACCATGGGCGTCCGCAGGGGGCAACCAGGCACTTGCCCCCCCCCCCCCCTGGAAAATTAAAATGATAACGATATGAGTAGGATGGCAGCCAGGAAAGAAATCAGACAAAAAATTCAATCAATTTTTATCTAATTTTATTACGATCGCCGACGTTTCGGACGCAAATCGCGCCCTCCCTCAGGACAATCGATGGTCAATGAAATACAGATGGGCGTATTTTTTTAATTAACAATATAAAAACACAATTCACGGGTGTGAGATGCATTGTTTTGTACTGTATATATTTGCTGTTACTCATTTAATGCGAAAGGGTTCAATGAGTAACAGCAAATATATACAGTACAAAACAATGCATCTCACACCCGTGAATTGTGTTTTTATATTGTTAATTAAAAAAATACGCCCATCTGTATTTCATTGACCATCGATTGTACTGAGGAAGGGCGCGATTTGCGTCCGAAACGTCGACGATCGTAATAAAATTAGATAAAAATTGATTGAATTTTTTGTCTGATTTCTTTCCTGGCTGCCATCCTACTCATATCGTCTAATAGTTCAGCCATCATCTCAATATTAAAATGATAACTTTTCGCCCAGGCTGCTTCCCCTTTACATATACGCTCACTAACACTAATATCGCTCCCACCATAGGGTATCAATTATATCAAGCGGGCGATAATATCAAAGTACGTTTTTTTAACTTATCTGGAAGTGACATGCCCCCCCTCTGCAAAAAATCCTGCGGACGCCCTTGTCTACAACCCCAAAACACACACACACATACTGGGGATTTCAAAATCCATTTTAGTAGCTTCAATTTTATTACGATTACCTAGGGGTCTCCAAACTTCTTTGATCATCGACCCTTAGATAATTTTTCAAAATCTCCATCGACGCCCATAAAAGTAATTTTCTGTTAATTAAAATAAAACTTTTAGATACTGTGTTTGTTCATTTATTTGATGATTTTAAACATTTATTAAAGTATAGTACATGGTGTAATAATAGTTTTATGAAAAATCTGGTGTGACTGGCGCACAGCACACAACTTTCTCTTACTTTCGGTAATCGAAAGTTGTGTACTTGCTTGTCACACCAGATTTTTTGTGTCGATATGTATTTAGTTTCAGACAGCAGGGTGCATTCTATTTTCAAGATGTACAATTTATAAGAATGGGAAAATATTTATATTTTGTTACCATAGTAACCACTTCTATCTTTTCTAAGGAGTTCAAGAGTAAAGTGGTCTTCAGAAGATTTCAATGACAAAATGGGAATATACATTTTAAAGCGAATCTAAAAAATAATTGATTTATGAATTTTAATCAAAATGGTTGGAGCGAATTTTGAGAAAATCAAAAAAAACTGAAAAAGAGCATCAGTAAAGTACTAGTACTCTTTGGCCGATTTTGTTCAAAAGCTTCGTGTCACGTCCCAGGGGGGTGCCTAACTTAAATATAAAATTTCAACCTCCTAGCTCTTTTCGTTCTTGAGATATTTTGTTCACACACACACACACAGACAGACCATGTCGCGAAAACCACTTTTTTTGATTCAGGGGACCTCAAAACGTGAAGATCCATCAAAATCTCGACATCGAAATTTTTGACATGAATCCAATACTTTCTCTCTATATATATATGTATATTAACATATATCATATAGGTAAGAGAAAGTAAAAATATATTAATGAAATAAATTAATTTCCGTATTTAGAACTTTTTTTTCTTCGAATCGACCCCCGCTTTTGTCAAATAGAGCCCCGGGGGACTTTGGCGACCTCCACTCTAGCCAAAGAAAATTGCCCGAATCAGATATGGATAAAATGTAAATTTTTATCTCATTTTTTGTTTGTTTTTCAGTCAAGATCGATCTCCACGAGTGTTGCCTCATATTTTAGAGGCAATTGGAAATACGCCAATGGTGCAATTGAATAACATTCCAAAAGCATTCGGCCTTCGATGTCAAATGTGTGAGTTAATCAAAAAAAATAAAAAATTAAAAACGTTATATTTTTGCTCTTACAAAACCATTAGATATGTGTAATCAAAGAGGTCGTTGAATTTTTATTATCTTCAATATTATATATAGAAATAGATGAACTCATCATAAAGAAAGAAAAAAATAAATAAATAAAATGTCTAATTAAGCAGGTATTGTTTGATTCAATAAGGAATTTTTTTTTTTTTGTCCTTTAAACAAGCAACGTAATCAGATGAGCTCGAATTTTTGTCAGTTTTCTTGAATAATATTTGCCTAATGAGACATTCAACTTTTCGGTGTATCTCTTATATAGCAAACTAGCTAATATAATAACATACAACAAAAAATATTAAACATATTTATATTTTCTAAACATTTTTAGAAGCGAAAAAAATGAAATTAGGACAATTAAAAAGGCAAGTAAAAAGCAAATCGCTGATTTTTCGGCAAGGGTATAGGAAGGGACTCCCTTGTAGCCATGAAGATGGTCGCATAGTCGACCGAAACTTCGCTGTGGGTTCTTAAATAAAGAAATAAACAAAAAGCTGCTCGGCCTTTTATTTTCTACTACATATTGATTCAGCCGACAAAATTGCATTAATCCGCCCCTGTATAGAATGGAAAAGAGCAAGTACAGGTGCAGCAAATAAATCTTATTAAAAAAAAATTTAAAATATCTTATAGACTCTTACAGAACATTGACACGCGTCTGTTTTTATAAAAAAAATATATATATTTCGTGGCACGAATTTGTGCACATGTATACATGTGCACAAATTCGTGCCACGACAACAATGACAACTTTGTGGCTAATTAGTTTATAAGCCAACGAGGACTGAGGATGGACGAATAAATATTGTCCGAAACGTCGTCTCCTTTTCGGCATTTGGCATCCAAAGGCTCTAATTATTTGCTGCACCTCTACTTGCTCTTTTCCATTCTAAAACATTAACTTATATAAATTAGAATTTAAGGGGGGGGGGAGGTAAATCTTTAAAAATGAATCCGGGCTCACTCCCCCACCCTTTACCGAAAAATAATTATTTATACTTCCCTGCGATGCTTGCCACATTTACCGAGTTCTCATCGGCGACAAAAATTCATTTTAATTGAATTGGCTATCAATCAATTTAAATAAATAGGGTCGAGGTCTAAATAGCCTCAGATGCCGAAAGAACCAGGGGGGGCGCGAAGGGGCCCAAAACCCCCCCCCCCCCCCCCCCCCAAAAAAAAAATAAAATTTTTTTTATTTTATAATAATATAATAAAAAAAAAAAAAAAAAAAAAATTTTTTTTTTTATTTAAAAAAAAAATTTTTTTATTAAAAATTAAATATTTTTTATAGTTTTTTTTATTTTTTTTTTATTTTTTTTTTTATTTTTAATATTTAAGAAAATTAAAAAAATAATTAATAAAAAAAAAATAAAATAGAAAAAAAAATATTTTTTTTTTTTTTGGGGGGGGGGGGGGGGGGGCCCGCCCCCCCCCGCCCCCCCCGGATACGCCACTGCCCGAAAGAGTTTTTAAACAAATCTAAAGTTGCAGGGCCCCTAAAAAGGGTGGGGGCCCATAGGCGATCGCCTACTCTGCCTAATGGGTAATCCGGCACTGGATGCATACTATCATCATCATCAGTGCCAATATAAAAATCACGTCAACTCCCAACCCATCTCCAACAGCCAAGCCAACAATTTTATTTATTTGATAAAATGGTTTGATAAAATGATAAAATGGTGGATGCAGTCCAAATTAATTTAAATAAATAAAAGCAACTTGTGGTTTTTTTTTCTAGGACGGAATTTGACAGGTAGTATGTCGTTATTTTAATTATTAAAAAACACTAAATTTTTCAATAATATTTATTTTTGGTTTATATATGTATGTATGTATATTTTGTATTATATATGTGTGTATTGTTTCAGTTCTGATGATGGCTCTCATGGTGGCCGAAACATGATAAGCGCACCTCTTAACCAAAAATAAATATTATTGAAAAATTTAGTGTTTTTTAATAATTAAAATAACGACATACTACCTGTCAAATTCCTTCCAAGAAAAAAACCACAAGTTGCTTTTATTAATTTTATTTATTTTCTATTATTTCAGTTGCTAAATGTGAATTCATGAATCCTGGTGGAAGTGTTAAAGATCGTATTGCATACAGAATGATTCAAGAAGCAGAGAAAAAAGGACTTTTACAACCTGGACATTGCATTATTGAACCCACTTCTGGAAATACAGGTACAGACCCCACCTTCGAAATTTATTGTCTGTATGAGCAAATATACATGCATCTGTGGATAGGTTGCATGGCTTAAATGCACTTGGTCTCTCTAAACTATGATTGTTTCTCTCACCGTTCCAAAAATAGTTTTTTTGGACTCGGAGACGTAGAGAATTTTTTTTATGATTACAATAATTTCTCTTTATTACTTTCTCTTACCTATGTATATATAATATATATATAGAAAGTATTGGATTCATGTCAAAAATTCGATGTCGAGATTTTGATGGATCTACACGTTTTGAGGTCCCCTGAATCCAAAAAAGTGGTTTTCGCGACATGGTCTGTCTGTCTGTCTGTCTGTCTGTGTGTGTGTCTGTGTGTGTTCAATTTTAAGCATGAAGGAATTGAGCTAGGAGGTTGAAATTTTATATTTATCTCCCTAGGGCGTGAAAATAAGCTTTTAATCAAAATCGACCAAAGAGTACTAGTACTTTACTGATGTACTTTTTCAGTTTTTTTTTCGATTTTCTCAAAATTCGCTCTAACGATTTTGATTAAAAATTCAAAAATCATTTATTTTTAGATGCTCTTTCAAATGTATATTCTCGTTTTGCCCTCAAAATTGTTTGAAGACCACTTTACTCTTGTACTCCATAGAAAAGATAGGAGAAATGGTTGCCATGGTAACAAAATATAAATATTTTCCCATACTTATAAATTTTACATCTTGAATTCAATTGTACCCTACTGTCGGAAACTAAATACATGTCGACACAAAAAATATGGTATGACAAGCACAGAACACAACTTTCGATTACCGAAGGTAAGAGAAAGTTGTGTGCTGTGCGCCAGTCACACCAGATTTTATACTTTGTACACGAGAAAGTAAAAACTTTAACAAGATTCATAGTAGGATGTTAAGGACAAATTCTCTTGCCCTATAACCTATATGAAATATATAGAGAGAAAGTATTGCGATCATGTCGAGATTTTGATGGATATACATGTTTTGAGGCCCCCTGAGTCCAAAAAAAGTGGGTCCTGCAGCGGGTCTCTTACCGAAGGATAAGAGAAAGTTGTGTGCTGTGCGCCAGTCACACCAGGTTTTTTTTTTTAAATTGTTTCTAATATATTTTTAAAAATAGATAAACTTTTGACTAGTAAAAAAAAAAAAAAAAAATACAAATCGATACACTTATGCAATTCTAATCGATGATGCAAGTTCATATAACTTTCAAATTGATTATTTTTGTTATTTAATAATTATATTGATAAGAGTTTTTTTTTTTTTTATTTGTAAATGGCTATTATTCATTAAACTGTATACAACCCCAGTAGCGTAGCCAGGATTTCTGCTTGGGGGGGCCCAAAAGTTTTTGACCCCCCCCCCCTCTCTTTTCTTAAAGTGGAGAAATTTTTTTTAGATAATATAATAATTATAAATAAAAAATAAATAAAAAAATTTTTTTTTTTTCTTGAAATAAAAAATAATTTTAATACAAAATTCGTAAATATTAGAGATTTTTTTCAATTATTTATAAGTTTTTTTTTTAGATTTTAGAATTTAGGAGAGTTAATAAAATAATTATTTAAAAAAAAAAAAATCATTAGGGAAAACAATAGGTATTTTTTTGTTTTTGAGAAGGCTTTGGGGGGGGGGGCCCGGCCCCTCTGGGCCCCCCTGAATACGCCACTGTACAACCCCTACACCCATAGGCGTAGCCACGGGGGGGGGTTTTGGGGGTTCAAACCCCCCCCATTGGACCCAAGCCATGACTAGATATTTAAGCTCTATAATGCAAAATACTTTTTCTCTCTATATATTTCATATATAGTGTAAGAGAAAGTAAAAATAATAATTTTCTCTAGCTTAAAAAAAAAAAAAAAAAATTAAATAAAACGCAAAAAATTCGAGAAAATTCAGAATTTTCCCATTGAAAAGAATTGATTTTTGTTATGCTTTATAAAAAATTAAAGCCGCTTAAAATTGATTAAATCTCGCAAATGAAAAATAATAAAAATTATTATATAAATAAATTTTTCTTTTTTTTTTCTTTAAAGGAATGGCTGAAATGAGATTTGAGGAAGGAGAGGGAGATACCATTCACGAAAGGGACTGATTTTTGGGGAGTAGGGAGGTGAAGGGCCTCTCACTCCCAACATTGGAACCGGGTTAATGGCAATTACGCTAGATACCGGTACTTGGGTTTGGTGCGTGGCTCCGTGCACGATGCACCAGGGGTAAATAACCGGGGAATGATTTTTTTTGTAGGCTATTGAGGGTTTTTATGCCGTAATTTAAGCTTTTCCCTCAAAAAAAAAAAAAAAAAAAATTTTCTTAAAGAGGTCTGAGATAGGAGTCTGGTCAAGAGAAACACATAAAGAGACACCCCGGTGCTTTAGGCCCATATACATAAAATTAAAAGATTTGCGTTATTTATTGCCTGATACGAGTTGATTGAAAAATTGCGGCACTTAATTAAGAAAGGGCGGGCCCGAGCCACCTCGAGGGGGGGGTCCAGGGGGGGGGGGGGGGGCTAGTCATATATTTCACTAGACGCCCTATACTGCCCCATTAGTCGGGGTGGGGGGAGAAATAATCCTAAACCCCCCCCCCCCATCAAAAATTTCTGGCTACGCCTATGCCTACACCCGTTTATTATACTACCTGTCAAATTCCGTCCAAGAAAAAAACCACAAGTTGCTTTTATTAATTTTATTTATTTTCTATTATTTCAGTTGCTAAATGTGAATTCATGAATCCTGGTGGAAGTGTTAAAGATCGTATTGCATACAGAATGATTCAAGAAGCAGAGAAAAAAGGACTTTTACAACCTGGACATTGCATTATTGAACCCACTTCTGAAATACAGGTACAGACCCCACCTTCGAATTTATTGTCTGTATGAGCAAATACCCATGGTTCCGATAGGTTGCATTACTTAAATGCACCTGGACTCCTCCCCTAAACTATGATTGTTTTCTCTCACCGTTCCAAAAAATAGTTTTTTGGAGGTTTGCTGTAAAACGTCGGAGAATTTTTTTTACGATTACAAAATTTCTCTTTATATACTTTGTACTTTACGAGAAAGTAAAAACTTTAACAAGATTCATAGTAGGATGTTAAGGACAATCTAATTACTTTCTCTTGCCCTATAACCTATAGAAATATATAGAGAGAGAAAAAGTATTACGATCATGTCGAGATTTTGATGGATATACGTCAGGGCCGGATCTAGGGGGGAGGGGGGGAGGGGCAGTGGGTGCGTGTGCCCCGGGCGGGAGTGATATCAGGGGGCGGCAATTAAAGAACCAAAAAAAAAGGTAAAATGATATGAAATTTGTATAGAAAATTTTTAAGGAGGGGGCGGCAAATTAGGAAATTTTGCTTAAAAAATCTCCTAGTTCCGGCCCTGATATACGTGTTTTGAGATCCCCTGAGAAAAAAGTGGGTCCCGCAGCGGGTCTCTTACCGAAGGATAAGAGAAAGTTGTGTGCTAGGCAAAAGTCACACCAGGTTTTTTTTAAATTGTTTCTAATTTATTTTTAAAAATAGATAAACCTTTTGACTAGTCAAAACAAAAAAAAAAAAAAAAAAAATACAAATCGATAAACACATATGCAAATTCTAATCGATGATGCAAGTTCATATAACGTTCAAATTGATTATTTTTGTTATTTAATAATTATATTTGATAAGAGTGTTTTTTTTTTATTTGTAAATGGCTATTATTCATTAAACTGTATACAACCCCTACACCCTGTTTTTTACTTTCTCTTACCTCTATATATATGTTAATATTAGGATCCGACCGAATATTCGGTTTCGGCCAAAAAGTAGCCGAAACCTGAGTCTGAAAATGGGATGAGACTCACTGCAAAAAAAAAGGTAAAATGATTTGCAAAAACCTGAAAAGGTGATGAAAAAAATTTCAAAAAAAAAAAAAAAAAGGTAAAATAATAATAATTTTTTTATAGGAAATAGAAGTTTCGGTTTCGGCCGAAACTCAGATTGAGGCCGAATATTCGGTTTCGGTTGAAAATCTTGTTTCGGTCGGACCCCCTGTTAATATATATAGAGAGAAAGTATTGGATTCATGTCAAAAATTCGATGTCGAGATTTTTGATGGAAATACACGTTTTGAGATCCCCTGAATCCAAAAAAGTGGTTTTTGCGACATGGTCTGTCTGTGGGTTTGTGTGTCTGTGTCTGGGTTCAATTTAAAGTATGAAGGAATTGAACTACGGAATTGAAATTTCATATTTGGCATTGTACTCCTCTCAATTATGAAAATAAACTTTCAAACAAAATCGGCCAAAGAGTACTAGTATACCTACTTTACTTGATGATTTTTTCGATTTTCTCAAAATTCGCTCCAACGATTTCATTAAAATTCAAAAATCAATTTTTTTTTAGATGTTCTTTTAAATGTATATTCTCATTTTGCCATTGAATTCTTCTTTTCGCCACTTTACCTTTCTTGCATTTCAAAAAGATGAGGGGAAAAATGGTTGCCATGGTAACAAAATATAAATATTTATATTCAATACTTATAAATTTTACATCTTGACTCCTACAAATGCAGAGATTCTGCGCTTGCTTTGCTCGCGAGCACCATGTTCGTTGTTTTGAGATGCTCGCGAGCTGCTTAAACCCGTACTAATCTAACGAACATGGTGCTCATGAGTGGAAAGGCAGAGCGCAGATGTACGCGCACCTTAATATATCTGCGGAAACTATGAGACAAAAAAAATCTGGTATGACAAGCCCAGAACACAACTTTCGATTACCGAAGGTAAGAGAAAGTTGTGTGCTGTACGAACAGTCACACCAAATTTTTTGTTTTAATTTAGCTCACAACATTTTCTTTAGAGATACATTTATTTCTGAATATGAAATTAACAGGGAAGTTAATTCGCTTTGTCATTTTAGGAATTGGTTTGGCAATGGCGGCGGCAGTTAAAGGATATCGGTGTGTAATTGTGATGCCTGAGAAAATGTCAAACGAAAAGTGGATACTTTGCGAGCATTAGGCGCTGAGATTGTTCGAACGCCCACACTAGCATCTTTCGATTCTCCTGAAGGCCATATCAGTGTCGCCCAAAGACTTAACAAGGAAATCCTCAACAGCATCATTTTAGATCAGGTATTTGCGTTAAATTACACTAGTCGAACAAAAATGAACTTTGTTTCTTTCACAAGAATGAAGATATGAAATTCTAGAAGTATTTTTCATCCTGAATTCAGATATGTAGTTAGAATTTTTCCATCAGGCACAGTTTTAGAGATATAGAGCAAAATAGATTTTAGTCGAAAATGGGCTCTAAAACGGCTTTTATTTAGAATGTTCAAATTATTTTTAACGCGGCACCCCGTCAAATTATGCAGATAGTTAGAATACATATAAATTTTAAGTTTCATCCCAATCGGAGGTCATTTAGACGTGCCGCAAACGGCTTAAAGTTTAGAAAAATCGAAATTTTCAAGATTTTTTTGCTTTGGTCACCCCTAATACAATTTTAGAGATCCCTGAATGAAAAAAACATATATGTACGATATTCTATAGTTCTTTGGCTTTCTAAAAAGCATTCATTCGTAAAAATCTGTTAATTATTAACGAAATTATTAATAAAAACGTGAGCAAAGAAAAAAACACAAGTACACTCACTGGTCGAAAAAAATGGACTTCAATTGAATTAAAAAGCGAACCCTATCCACGAGAAGCTAATGTATCCTCTCTGAGCATCGGGTCACGGGCCCTAACTTTATTATATATTATTAAAAAAAAATATTTTTTGAATCTCATATCTTTCTTTATACTTCTAAAAGAACAAGAGGTCCATTTTTCGTCCAGTGAGTGTACTTGTGTTTTTTCTTTGCTCACGTTTTTATTAATAATTTCGTTAATAATTAACAGATTTTTACGATGAATGCTTTTAGAAAGCCAAGAAAACTATAGACATATCTTTTTTCCGGTTTTTGGATCGGAGGTCATTTAGACGTGTCAAAGGGACTTCAAAGTTTAGAAAATCAGAAATTTCCAAGATCCTTTGGTTTGCCTCACCCCTAAACAATTTTAGAGATCCCTGATGAAAAAAACATATATGTACGATATTCTATAGTTCTTTGGCTTTCTAAAAAGCATTCATTCGTAAAAATCTGTTAATTATTAACGAAATTATTAATAAAAACGTGAGCAAAGAAAAACACAAGTACATTCACTGGACGAAAAAAATGGACCTCTTGTTCTTTTAGAAGTATAAAGAAAGATATGAGATTCAAAAAATATTTTTTTTAATAATATATAATAAAGTTAGGGCCCGTGACCCGATGCTCAGAGAGGATACATTAGCTTCTCGTGGATAGGGTTCGCTTTTTAATTCAATTGAAGTCCATTTTTTTCGACCAGTGAGTGTACTTGTGTTTTTTCTTTGCTCACGTTTTTATTAATAATTTCGTTAATAATTAACAGATTTTTACGAATAAATGCTTTTAGAAAGCCAAAGAACTATAGAATATCGTACATATATGTTTTTTTCATTCAGGGATCTCTAAAATTGTATTAGGGGTGACCAAAGCAAAAAAAATCTTGAAAATTTCGATTTTTCTAAACTTTAAGCCGTTTGCGGCACGTCTAAATGACCTCCGATTGGGATGAAACTTAAAATTTATATGTATTCTAACTATCTGCATAATTTGACGGGGTGCCGCGTTAAAAATAATTTGAACATTTTAAATAAAAGCCGTTTTAGAGCCCATTTTCGACTCAAAATCTATTTTGCTCTATATCTCTAAAACTGTGCCTGATGGAAAAATTCTAACTACATATCTGAATTCAGGATGAAAAAATGCACTAGGTTCACTAATCCAGATTTCTTGTGGAAAAACCTTGTCGACTAGTGTTATTATATTGGCAAAGCAAGCAGTCGATGAAATTAATAACTTTTTAAATTGTTGAGTTTGATGGCTGTAGATATTCAATAAGGAGAGGACGGGAGTCTTCCTGGGACGCAGCAGCCAAGTAAAAATAAAAAAAGCTATATTCTGTCGGCGACGTTTCGAGCGCTAGTCGCACTTATCTTCAGGGCCTATAGTAACAAACTTTATTTAGTTAATTGATCATTTTACAAAATACATCAATACAAAACACATTATCATATGAAATTTCTCAATGACTTTACTTACAAAGCAGAATTGTCAAAAATAAGTACAGGTGGTGCGGTACAGTTTATTTTTGACAATTCTGCTTGTAAGTAGTCATTGAGAAATTTTATATAATAATGTGTTTTGTATTGATGTATTTTGTAAAATGATCAATTAACTAAATAAAGTTTGTTACTATAGGCCCTGAAGATGAGTGCGACTAGCGCTCGAAACGTCGGCGACAGAATATAGCGTTTTTTTATTTTTACTTGGCTGCTGCGTCCCGGGAAGGCTCCCGTCCTCTCCTAATAACTTTTTATTTTTTCGGCCTACTTTATTTAATAAAAACAAAAGGGACGTTTCGATTTTAGATTGGGGGATCGTGGGACCCCGCCAGGAACGAACTTTCTCACGCTTTTTCTTCAACTCCGAATATAATTAAATATGAATATTATTTAATAAAAAAAAAAAATGAATTATTTGTTTTAAAAATAAATAATTCTTTTCTTTTTTAAATAATATAGAAAAAGATAGAGAGATAGAGAATTCTCTAGAGCTGGTGGGGGGCGAGCGTGGCCTCGCCAAGGGTTCGGCTAGTCTCGCCTTCTTCCGCCGGCGCTCGGGCGCTGTAACGCATTTTTGTTACTGCTGCTTTTTGTTACCTGACGTTTTCTGTCAATTCACCCTACCATAAGCCGCTTAAAAGAACTTCGTTCCAAAAACTCCATGAAAATCGGTCCAGTAATTTTCGAGCTTTCTTTTACTCACCAGACTATTTTAATAATAAATTATATGCCTACTAATTTCTCGCTATTTTATCATCTTATCTTATTTATTTTTTCAGTATCGCAATGCAGGAAACCCTCTCGTCCATTACGATCAAACAGCAGAAGAAATTCTATCTCAATGCAATGGACAAGTGGATGTTGTTGTTTGTTCGGCAGGAACAGGAGGTACAATTACTGGAATTGGAAGGAAAATTAAAGAATTATATCCGAGTTGTCGAATCATCGGAGTTGATCCTATTGGATCTATATTAGCTGAACCAGAAGTACTTAATGTTTGTGAAACTTCATTTTATGAAGTTGAAGGCATTGGCTATGACTTCATTCCTACAGTTTTGGGTAAGCGATAATGTATTTTTATTAATTTTTTAATTTTCCATAAACAGAGTGATAGTGAAGTCACGCAATCAGATCAAAGTTTTAATGGGCCTCTATGTCAGTGAATGGATGATATTCGGACAAATTTTGGAATCCTTTTACACAGGAAAAGAAAAAAGGTTATGTGGCTTATGGGATAAAGGCAGGCTTTCCTCGGTGCGACTCTCACGATTATCGTTCAACACTTAAACTTCAGCACTATTTCTTTGTATTTCCGAGCGACTGCTCTTTTAGTCGTTAACGACAATCGTTGACAGTCTAGTCAAAAGTGAATATAATCGTTAGTCCACAATGTTTATTTGATTAATCTCAGCACGAATTCAAGCTGTTCAACAAAAAGACTGAAAAATTCTGAGAACTTTTTGTCGTCTTCACGCAGATGATCAATTTTTGGTACACAGGCCCTCTTCATTCAGTATTAGGGAGACAGTACGGTTTTTTGCTCTTTTTATCCCATAAGTATGGAGAAGTATTTCGTCATCTTCCAAGGCATTTCAGCAATAATATTATTAATTATAAGAATTTTCTTAATTTTTATTAATATAACCTTATATAACGTATGATGATTAAGAAAATTCTTATAATTTGAAAAGCCAAAGCCGTTTGATATATCTCATCTTCGCATCATCTATGATGAAAGACTGTTATATTCACAAGGAAGGAAGCAGGTGCAGCCAAAAATAAAGCCTCCGATTTTGTTACAATTAATGAGACGTTTCGAGAAAACTTTATTTCCTCATCATCAGTCTTTCAAATTGTATTTGTCCCGGAGTTGTTAAAAGGGCACAATACATTTATTATGTATTTTCTTTATGGGTGTGTTATTCATTGACTTGTTCAGTGATTGACTTGTTGAGTTCCTTTTAACAACTCCGGGACAAATACAATTTGAAAGACTGATGATGAGGAAATAAAGTTTTCTCGAAACGTCTCATTAATTGTAACAAAATCGGAGGCTTTATTTTTGGCTGCACCTGCTTCCTTCCTTGTGTATAAATCAACAGCCTTCCTCCTCAACTTCATTGGCTATGTAATATTCTTTAGGGTGTATATAAATTAATGACATCTTTTATAACGTATTTATAATAGGGTCCGACGAAACAAGATTTTCAACCGAAACCGAATTTCGGCTTCAATCTTAGTTTCGGCCGAAACCGTAAACGAAACCGAAACTTGTATTTCCTATACAAAATTCATACATTTTACCTTTTTTTTACATTCTCTTATTTATCTTTCCCTCTGCCTTTTCCCTAGCAAAACCGCGACAAACAGACAGACCTCTTGAGTGGGAAATACAACAATAGAAAAAATAAAAACGCATAATAATAGGGTGATTTCGACAAAATTGTCCGAAACCTGTAAAGAGGTGTTATAAAAAGGTCGATTTCTGAGTATTGTCTAATTTACTCTTTGAAGGCGAATAACTCCCGTATTTATGACGTCATTAGATAACAAAAGATGTGAAAAGATAGTGAAAAACGCAATAATTTAGCTCAGAAAGGAACAGTCAACTTGATTATTAAACTTGGGAGAAAAATTCTTGGTAGAAACGAACGAGAGAGCAATTACCGTATTACTTAAGTAAAGATATATACGTAAAAGAAAGACTATTTTTTATTTCTTTAATGGATAATAATCATGATTATTTATTATTTTTATTATTCATATATTTTACATTTATCGATATAATAATAATATACTTAAAGACACATGAATTATTTTGATAAAATAAATAGATAAATTACTTAAATAGGGTATATAAATTGCCCAAAAAAATCTATAACTTTCCAGTTTGAATGATATAAAATTGCGAGTCCTGTTAGTGGTGAAATTACATTACAAAGACCACGGAAAAAGGACAAGAAGTGCAGAAAATGTGGCTCTTTAGTCAGAAGATAAATGCCCCAAGTTGCAGCCAGCACAATCTTTCTCGCTTGTTCATCTCTCTGGTCCTCTTAACGCCTTTGGTGGAGGCAATGTCCGAAGCTCTTTTATCTACCCTTGAACCGCAATGTAATTTTGATAATTTCCTCAAAATCTCTTTGAAACATTTCAATCTGAATTCAAAAACTTATATTTTGCATGATCACAAATTCCCATATTTAAATGAATTATCAAAAATTGTAAATTTAAAATATAAATGGAATTTTATTTATGAATATGAAAAAATATCCCGGATTAATCGAAGACCTCACAAAGTTGCTTTTAATTTTATTTTATTAAATTTTTCAGAAGACAAATATTATAATTGTTTCGAACCATATGACAATATTCTCTTATACTTTGATAACCAAAATTTTATAAATGGATCAAATTTATTTCAAAATAATACAATTTTTAAATATTTTTTTCGAAATGTGATTTTTATACAAAAGTGTTCAGAAGAAGATTATCAATTATGGACTAAACATTATAAGATGCCTCTAAAAATGATCAAAAACCTCAAGAAAGCTCCTTTTAATCAAAAACCGAATTTCTTTGGTGCAGGAATTGCATATGGGTCATATATAAACGATGTTGGATATCACAGATACAAACATCCAGACGTGAGCAAAGCTTTTCAAAATTATATGGCAAATAATTGGAATGTGACATTTCAACAACAAGTAAATTTAAATGAATATATTTTATTAGTTATAAGAGAGCCTACGATTCCAATGGAAAGTACTTATATTTACCATCTGGTGCCAATTTGTTTAGTTGTCCAAAAACGATTGAAATTCCAGCCTTGGGAAGTTGTTTTTAGAAGTTTGGAATGGTCTGTGTGGGCTGGCATCGGCGTTGCTCTCCTCTTCTCTATTTGCATCGATTTATTGATTAATTCCTTAAAAAATGAAAGATCCTTTCTTATTAGACTCTTGACAAGTTTTATTTTAATGTCTGGACTTTATATCTCATATCCTACGAGGGGATTTCAAACAATTCAGAATTTCTCTCTTCGAATTCATTTCATTTCTATTGCACTAATAACAATAGTGCTTCTAAGCGGTTTCCAATCCAGTTTATTTTCACTCTTGACATCACCAAAATATTACCAACCAATTCATTATGTTAACCAATTAGAAAAGAATAATCTGACTATTATTTGTAAATATGATCTTTTATGTTTTCATTTGTTTAATATGAACACGGATCCAATTTTTCAAAGAATTAGAAAATTTTGGTTAAAATCTGGAGAATTCCATTTAAATCATCATTTTTATTCCATTAATCATGTTTATACAAATTCCTCTCTAGCTTTTATAACGTCATGTGATTCAGCTATGAATTCAATTAATCAAATGCAGAAATATAATAAAATATTATATATAATCCAAGAGAAAATAATTGACGGACCTTTATGTATAACAAGCGATAGGTCACTGCCTTTTGAGAAAGATATTATTCATAAACTTCAGTTATTTTATGAGAGTGGAATCGCTCAATGGTTGGATGCTTTAGAAGAATGGAAAAACTTAATGAAAATTTTATTTCACGAAAAGAAAGAAGAAAAATTTAAAATCTTTTCACTTCAGGATATTGAAATTGCTTTTATTATTCTAATTATTGGTAATATTTTGGCGTTTGTCATTTTTATTTTAGAGAAAAGTCTGTTGTGTTTTAGTGTTTTGTCTAGAAAGGGGACTGACGACCGAGCATAGGCACAAGAACTGCGACCACAACGAAAGATGCCAACTTTTTTGTTCCATCATAAAACTCTCAAGTCAAAAATGCACTTTTCCTGAACTTGTTAAAGGTCTTCCATAGGTCATGAAGCAAGTGACTGATAGAGACAAGTCGAATAATTGAATAGCTCAGCGAACTAAAGAATAATAGTGACATCCAGACCTTTTATAGATCACTTCTAATGCCGGATTAGGTGGTCCTTCCTCAACCTAATGCAATTCCAGCAGAAGGGATAGATTTTTTTTCTTGTTCCCATATTTTTTAGTTCGGTTGACGTCTAGCCCAGCGGTTCCCAACCTTTTTCGATGTGCGGCCCACTTTTTCCGTAAAAAACCGCTGAGGCCCAATGTGAACCTATATATTAGTTTATATAATTTTGAAGATTTATTTTCTTTGGCTGGAGACTGTGTATATTATTGATGCTATTGTTGTAAATTGATTGCACCAGTGTTGTGAGTAATATACGTTTATTGTAAAAGTTGATTACAGTAGGTCCGTCACTTGTGAGATTGCGAGAGAGAGAATCCCTCCCGGGAGTGGGGGATGGTCTTTTATGCCATTTTTCCAGACAGTAATCCCCAGTCCCAGGGGACTAGACACACGTGTAACGATTCCAATTGCAAAATTTGCGCTTTTCTGTGGGAATCTTTACAGGTGTGTCTTGTTCTAGACATATATCAAATTTTGCCATCGAATGTATTTAAAAATAGAGCTTTGGTTTCCAAATATCAAATTTTGTATCTCTCTCTCTCTTTTCTTTTGGCTTCACAACACTATTAGGCAGCCAGGATTAGAAATAAAACACAATTTTATTTCAATCTACTCGTTGACGTTTCGGGTGCCAATCGCCCCCTTCCTTAGGACTGATCAGGTGTCAATTATAACAATAAGGTGTCATTTGTTGAGCTATTTTATACATTTTGATTACAATGTATAATTCTATATAGCAAGTATGCTTTGTTTCAATACAAGATGATGCTACAGCAAATCTCTCGATTAGAATGAGACCTGCTCAGTCCTGAGGAAGGGGGCGATTAGCACCCGAAACGTCAACGGGCAGATTGAAATAAAATTGTGTTTTATTTCAGGATTAGAAAATTCTGGCTGCCTACCCAGCATCAATAATATATAATTTTTATTTTTCCTTAAACATCTGCGGCCCAGTTCCAATAAGCCCGCGGCCCACGGGTTGGGAACCGCTGGTCTGGCCTATTAGATCAGCGATGGCTGCTTTTTACACTCCCAGACTGACACTTTAGTTTGTCATTTTAATCGTCTAGACGTTAATCATCAGAATCTCTTTTTGCTTTTAGTTTATTCTTTTACATATCATTTATATTGGATTGGATTTGGATTTTATGAGGTATTGCTCCTTTTCAGCCACCCGGAAAGTTCCTAGGTTACCTAGTAGGAGAAATGGTCTTTTTTTAAGGATTTTAGGACACCTCAAATTGGGTCCTTTGTGTCTGTGGGGTGAGATTTTCTTCCACTTTCCTATCCTAAGAGACTTCAGCAACGTTGAATTATTTACCAGAGTCGTGTTGAGGCTTCAGATCCGTAACCCACAGCTTAGCTTGCTTAGTCTCTTGCCTCCTCATAATTTATATTAAAACTGTATGTAGTAGAAAAAAAAAATATTTCGGGGCTTCACACACTATTGTAATATAGTTATCCAGGCATAAATTTGTCACAGAGGCGATGCGGTTTATTGGATAAGCTGGAGTAAGCTTAGTAAATTAGATTCGAGTTCTAACCCGGCTTGTATCAACTAAGTCGAGTATCTCTACTGGAGCTAGGTGATATAATCGCCTCTAATTACTGAAGGATGGGCATGAACCGTTCCTAGATTGAACTTTTTACGGGCATCATAATAGATCCTTAAGAACGCACTGCAGAGAAACCCTACAACATACCACTCAATCATCATAATACGACGGCGACATTGGAAATTAAAACAAGACAGTGGTGTGTCAATTTAATCAAAGCAAAAATATATACAACATAGATGATATATAAACATTGAATAGCCAGACAAAGTGCTCTCTTCTTTACAAAACGCAATTCCAGAACTTGTAAATGTTATTTACTTCTTATTTTTTACTAAATCCAAAAATACATTAATATTTCTTTTATTTATAGATCGATCCGTTGTTGATATGTGGGTAAAGACAGGAGATAAAGAATCGTTATTAATGGCTCGACGATTGATTAAAGAAGAAGGACTTCTCTGTGGTAAAATATTTTTTTCTTTTTCTTCAATATAAGTATATATGCAAAGTAGATATGTTCGAAATAGTGGCTGTGAGATGTATAGATGGATAATTATGGGCAGGAGCAGCCAATAAATAGACTCTGTATGCAGACTCAATCACCGGAGACGTTTCGGTTGGAACCTTTTATTTAAGAACCATCTTCAGTCCTTAGATTGAAATAAAATTGCACAGAGTTAGTCAGTGTTATAGGCATATACATTGTTGTTTCGTCATAAGAATGTACACATGTATATTTCAGGTCAAAAATGTCAATCAATTGATATATCATACTCAACAGTGACCTGAAATATACATGTGTACCATTCTTATGACGAAACAACAATGTATAACCTATAACACTGACTAATTCTGTGCAATTTTATTTCAATCTAAGGACTAAAGATGGTTCTTAAATAAAAGGAACCGAAACGTCTCCGGTGATTGAGTCTGCATACAGAGTCTATTTATTGGCTGCTCCTGCCCATAATTATCCATCTATATATGCAAAGTGTTATATAGTTCAATATTGTAGAGTTAAATAGTGATTGTTACTTTCTATTACCTCTATATATGTTAATATATAGAAAGAGAAAGTATTGGATTCATGTCAAAAACATGTTAGTAGATTTTTTAAATAGAGCATTCATTTTCACAAAAAAAAAAAACAGTGAAAACTTATTCAAGTCCAATCAGAGAAAAGAAGAGTCATCACTCTTTAAATGTTCAACTGCAAGTGATACAATGTGTTAAGATCCCATCAACCATGCGTTGCAAATTTGTCTATAATTTTTTAAACAACTTTATCGTTAATGTTTTGTTGTTCTCCTCAAGTGGTGTTGCTGAAGTTTGGTTTATTAAAGAGAAAGAAAAACGCTTTATTTTCAGCAATTGTTTTTAATTCGTTAGTAAGGCAATATTTCCATATATTTCGGAGACCTATCGGCACTCCTTCCTCAGTGGATTTCACCTCAATTCACCACATTACGGCCCTTATAATTAAAACGCTTGGAAGCGACATGTTATTTAAGCAGCAATTATTAATCATTTAAT
>JAKCPI010002160.1:0-33207 GCA_023213315.1 Euborellia annulipes | reverse complement strand
AAATCAAATGAAATCCCATCATCGGTCTTTCAAATTGTATCTGTCCCGGAGTTGTCAAAAGGGCACAATACATTTATTATGTAATCTGTTTATGGGTGAGTTGCTCATTGACTTGTTTAGTGAGAATGATTTTTGGCTGCTCCTGCATTCTCTTCCTTATGTCAAATGAAATAATTTTTTTCTCGGTTGGGACAGGAGATTATATTTTTTTTTTTGTTGTTAAATGTTATTTATTCTGATCGATATTTTCTGGCCAGAACTAATAAAAAGAGTGAATATTTACATGGATGGTTAGATTTGCTTAATATAAACAGAATTCGTTAGTCAACTAGAGTGAGCAGGATTTTCAAAGGGAGGAAACTCTGGGCAGGCATCGCGTGTTGAGACGGCGTTCGCAGCAAATTATTTGAATAATTAAAGGTATCGCAGGTAATTAGGCCGCCGCCACCGATTTGTCTACAGGCTTACGGAAATAACAGGTTACTGACAGAGCTAATCAAAAATGTTCTTGCTAAAAGGGTTCTCCTTATATGATTAAAATTGACTGTATATTAAACAAGGTGAACCTTAAAACAACACTTTGAGTAAACTTAATTTTGTCTTCCATAAACGGTTGCCTTTCTGTCAACTTTACTATTAGATTTTTTTATTTATTGTTATTATTTTTACTAGCCGCGGCGCCCACCTTCGACCTCAAAACGTGTATAACCATTAAAATTTCGACATCGAATTCTTGACATGATTCCAATACTTTCTCTCTCTCATATATTAACATATCTAGAGGTAAGAGAAAGTAAAAACTTTCAAGTGTTGAGACGTTTCTGGCTTCTACTAATCCCCATATTGGCTCACAGCTCCTCTGTTCTGTATCAAATATATCTACAGCCATCTTAATCTTATGTCTAAATAAGTGCATAGGTCCAGCGGCGTAACTAGTCTTTGAGGGCGGAGGGGTCGAAGCTCAACTGGGGGCCGTTTTTTTTTTAAGTATTCGAATCTCGTTTGATCTTTTTTTTGTAATTTTTCTCCGGATTTGTGATATAAAATGATTTTATTATGAAATTTCAAAAAAAAAAAAATAGCCGGAGATTTTGGGAAAAAGCCAGAAAGCGAGCCCACCGAAGGTGGGTAGCGCGGCTAGTGTAAATTAAAGACAAGGTTATTTTATTTTTGAAATAAAAATTTGAAGGGCTTAGTGGGATATAGTCATAAGCCACCATTTTGTCATTTTTGAGGTATTCATGCCATTGCATTCTTTAAATATCCCTCTCCAAAATCTCGACATAGAATTTTTGACATGAAAGAATAATTTCTCTCTATATAGTTACTATTAGTACTATTAGTACATATATTAGTACATATATAGAGAGAAATTATTCTAACGGAGAGTTAAAGTAATAAAGTGGACTTAGCCACTTTGACTTCGAAACAGATTAGTAGATATTCAGAGCTGAAGAAAACCATCTCAAAAAAAGAAGCAAAAAAAATTAGAATAATCATGTCAATGTTTTGTTAAATAATTTTCCGAGATCTATCAATATATAATATTGAATAAGATATTATTAGTGAATAAATACCTCGATTCGGACTTGACAAGTCAGAGATATATTTAATAAATGTGTGAGCATGGTTCTTGGAATTCGAACCCAGGACCTCCAGCCTTTTAGGGACACAGGTGTCCTACCCTTGCACCAAGCCAAGTGATAAATTTTTATTTAAAAATCCTGGGTTCAACTCCCGGGGACCATGGAACGTTTGGTCCACCAACAAACAAACATACACATTTGTTAAAATTTTGTTTTATCAAAATGTGGAAGAAAATAAAATAAAATCCTTTCTAGCTAGAGAGGAATTTTTTTGACTCAAACATATCAGAGTTCGAAAATTTAAGAACTCCAATTATAAAGTAACAAAAAAGAAAAAAATAATATCCTCGTTACTATTTATGTTAATAAATAGAAATTCTAACTACGATCTCAAAACGTGAATGGATCCAATAAAAATATTAAATGAAAATATAAAATAAAATCCCGTGTGAGATAACTAATATATTTCTATTTTTTAAAGGTATTTAATTAAAATATTCGGGTGTGTATTCTATAGGAAGATGCTGACTATGAATTGAATAGGAAGGTTCAACTTGTCTGAACAAGTTGCGTCCAGGCTTATCATACTACTATATAAAAATATAATATTGAAAAAAAGACAGCAATTGCAAAAATAATTAATTCATCAAGATGATAAATTTATTTTGGCAGACCCAAGTAAATAGTAAAATTAGTTTCGAAGAGAGGAGAGAGTCGAAGAGAAGAGAAATAAGAGAGAGAATAATCCCTTAGAAAGAGAGAGAGAGAGAGGAATTTGCAATAAAGAATGGTCTTAAAAAGAGGGACAAGTATTAATTCAAGTAAATCAATTAATTAGTTAATAAAAAAAATCCTGATTGTTATTTATTTATATTATATTATTTGTAGAAAAAATGAAATTGTTAGTTTGGCTGACTCATGAGTTTTATATATAATACCGGCATTTTTAGTTAAATGTAAAATATTTATTATAAATTATATTTCAGTTTGCTTATTTATCTTATTTTAATTAAATTAAATCAAAGATTTAAAAATAAGATGTAAAATACCTCTAAAACTAAGGAAAAAAGCTCCGCGTACCGGGTCGTGTCGACAGGTGGACGCCATGTTTGATTACACACTACAAAATTTCAACACAGATCCAAAGTACACTCTACGGGGCCTCTCCGGCAACTGAACCAAGAGACGAGGTGTATCTCTTTATTAAGGGCATAGGGCTACTTGAGTGGCAGCTAGGCCAAATTGTCCAATCAGATTTTTGTGAATTTTAGCTAGAAATCGAGTCTTCGCATATAGGGGCAAGAGGGAAGGGGTGATGACGTATCAAACTCCACCCCCCACCTCATCAGGGCTTTCCGGGCATGAATCTGAAGCGATCATTGAAAAATTACCCACTAGCATCTTTGTTGCTATGTGGAAGGCGCGCGTCTGGATTAATCGGAGCGCCTTTATAATTAATTATAATATTAAAATAAATAAAACGAATTATCATTCATCTTTTCTTTATTAAATGATTTTTATTAGGCCTAATTTATTTGAAAATGATTTGTTTCAAGGTCCCAGGCCTTGTAAATATTAAAAAAAAAATAACTTGATGTTTTATGGGTGTGGAGATTTACTCAGGATTCGCAGGGAATTTGCAGCCAGGAGATAAAAAAATTATTTTATTTAATTTCTATTTGCCGACGTTTCGGTCGCCAATAACGACCTTCATCAGAGCATATATTATAAATTATACACGATCTTACGTATTTTAATATTCATTGCGAATAAAAATACAATTTTTCTTACCTCTATATGTGTTAATATATAGAGAGAGAAAGTTTTGGATTCATATCAAAAATTCGATGTTCGAGATTTTGATGGATTCCCTTGAATCCAAAAAAGTGATTTTCGTGACATGGTTTGTCCGTCTGTGTGTCTGTGTTCAATTTTAAGCATGAAGGAATTGAGCTATGAGACTGAAATTTTATATTTAAGTTAGACAACCCTGAAGCGTGAAAATAAGTTTTTAAACAAAATCGGCCAAAGAGTACTATTACTTTAATGATGTAATTTTTCAGTTTTTTTTCGATTTTCTCAAAATTTGCTCCAACGAATTTGATTAAAATTCAAAAATCAATTCTTATTTTGCTCTCAAAATTGTTTGAAGGCCACTTTACTCTTGTACTTCATAAAAAAGATAGGAGCCCTCGGGGCTTGGTGTAGAGGTTAGCGTGCTAACCTCGTATACCAAACGTCGCGGGTTCGGACTCCAGGCAGTCCGATGATTTTATTTAAGCCATTTGGATACCAAATGGCTTAAATAAGAATGCCTGGACCCCAATATAGATTAAATTTATAAATAACGGTTATCGTCAAAGTCTTATATGGCCTAAGATGCCGAAAAGACTGTGTGAATGTGAGTGTGAATGAGAAAAAGTGTGAATGTTTAAAAAAAAAAAAAAAAATAGGAGAAATGGTTGCTATGGTAACATAATATTAATATTTTCCCATGTTTACAAATGACATCTTGAATTCTACCCCCTGGCCCTCGTCTAAGGGGAAAAAAATAAAAAAATCTTGAATTCTATTATATTGGCGGAAACTAAATACCGTATATCTCGACACAAAAAATCTGGTGTGTCAAGCACAACTTTCTTTTTCCAAAGGTAAGAGAAATTTGTGTGCTGTGCGACCAGTAACACCAGATTTTTTTAAAATATGAAGTGTCTAATTAAATTTTTTTTTTTTTAGTAGGCTACTGTCTACTAGAAATGTTTATATTTCAGTTGAGTGGCGAATCATTTAATTTCCTTTATAGGGCATTGATTTACCTCTGGCCCTTTTTACTGTTCTCTTGTTCCCTTATCTAATTTTACGAGTTGTTCACCAGTAGCCGCCTCACCTCACCTGATAATTCGAATGTATAATCAGTGAAGGTGATCTTGATTGAGCTGCTTAGGTTTCCTCATAAATCAAGAGGCATTTTCGAAACGGCATATGCGGGCGGGCATAGAGTACTACCCCAGTCGAGTTCAATCCCGTCACCGAATTAATTCCATGCTTTGCAAGTGGCCCAGAAGAGGGAGATTGTATCGTTTTAATGGAGTTAAGACGACGTGATAAATTAGCCCCGTGCTCCTTCCCACGCAACGCGATCACTCAAGTACACCCCCATCGCCTTTGAGTGAATTCTGACGCCATAATCATTATCTTGAGGAGGTTATCTTTTTGCAAGCAATTTTTTTAACTTTATTGTAATGAAGGAAAATAGAACTTTTGTGTAAATAAAGCATAAATAAAATAGTGCACGAACAATTGTACAAAGATTGAAGGACATAAGAGCTTGTCGAAATTTTATATGATAATAGAACTTTTGTTTCTCGCAGAAAAACTTTTTAAGTTAAAAAAAAAAAAAATTGTCACAAATCTTTTTGAATATTTTCATTTTTTTTTTTTTTTACAGTGCTCTTGAATTAAACTTGAGGTTTTCTTAATAGATATGTAGGCTAATTATCCTGAAGTTAGCAAGTATAAGGGACCATAGGCCAAAAAATTACGATATGATGAATTACTCATCTTTAAGAGTAAAAAATATTAAACTGAGCAGCAAAAAAAAATTTCCGAAAAATAAAAGTAGATACCGGTAGGCCTACTCAATTCATTTGAACATTCGATGTGAAATTGTCCCCCATTCCACTAATAAATTTTGTTAAAATAAATCCATACATAGATCCGAAATCGAAATGGCGAAAGACCAATATTTAAAAGTAAAAACAGAACTAACATAAAATAAACGATTTTATTTTAAACGAACTAAATAAAAATACATATAAGCTTATAAAAGCGCTAAAAGTGCTAGCTAGGCTTTCGTCTAGTCTTGTTTTAATTACCTTGCTATTAAAAACTCTTTCTAAATTATGTTCCAAATGGTAGGCAAGTGGACTCTGTCAGTAAATAACGATATCGTAAAAAATTTTTAATATTTGATTTTGAACGAGACAAGATTAAAAGAAAGGAATATTAAATCTACCTATGAATGTCAGGTGTGGAGAATTATAATTGTATTTTCACACAAAATCTCATTTATTTTTTTTATTTTTTTGTTTAATAGGAAAGAGGATGCAGCCAATTCTATTAAACATATCAGCTACAGCCACGTTCTATTATTCAAAATCTCATTTATTTTAAATTTATATCTTACAAGTTAGTCTGGGACGAGAGGAGGCAATGGCTAAGCTGAGGATTACGGAGTCCTAAGTCTCAACACAGCTCGGGTTCGGATCCAGCTTGCCGCAAATAATTCAACATCCTGCAGAAGTCTCCTCTTAGGGTAGGAAAGGCAGATAGCCCCACCGTGGTATCACAAAGGGCCTAATTGGCCTAAGTGTGTTCCCTCTCTGGGAACGGCCACTTCAACCTAACCTAACCTAGTCTGGGACCATAGTTTAAAGAATTACAATTTTTGATGCTCATCTGATTTGATGAATGATTCTTCTTCAAAATTATCAAAATATAATCGAATATCGAAAAATAAAAGTAGATACTTTGAATTGATTCAAATAAACATCCGTGAAAAATTTCCAATAATTCACAAAACCTGACGACTAAATGTAGAGATAATATTTCTGATAAATTTGCCAGCGGTTTTTTGAATGCTTCAGAGGACATGAGCATTTATGTTTTTAAACAAATGCTCACCCCGATCTAAAACCCTATTAATTTGCCAAACATACATAGATGACTTTCTGATTAGCGTGTAGAGCTTTATTAATTACATACAATCCCTGAGTTGTGTCGTCTTGAAATACTGTTTTTTGTAACACAAAGAGAGAAGAGAAAAATGAGATGCTAAATGAAGTGGTTTTGCGTGTTGCAGGGGAAAACAGTAACTCGAACGACGAGCTGCATTGTGGGGGCGTGCACGACGCAAGCGACGACGAGGGTGGCGGTGGGAGCACTGGGGGCGGTGGTCCTGGGGGAGATGCTATGAGTCCCGGGGGACCCGGGTCCGGAGGCGGCGTCGACGGCCTCGGGTCCTCCGGCGACCCGGGCAGTAAGAAAAAACATCGTCGTAACAGGACCACCTTCACCACCTACCAGTTGCACGAACTTGAGAGAGCGTTCGAAAAATCTCACTATCCAGACGTTTATAGTCGGGAAGAATTAGCAATGAAAGTTAACCTGCCAGAAGTACGAGTACAGGTAGGAATTTAACCACTATTCTTTCTTCTCTCTCATTCAAATTATTTCCAATTTTTTTATACTGTAGTGTTAAGTTTTAGAAATTTATTAAATAAAAAATCATATATGAAAAAACGCAATTTATAGGAGAATTTTTGAGTCTCAGAAGAGGGGCAATTTGTTTTGATTGGTTTTTGCAAAGAGTTTTTACAAAATTTTTGATAATAAAAAAAATCATAATTTCAAAAAATAAAAGTCATTCTTTTGGTAAATTTTCTAAAACTATAATCTCTGACAAAATTTAAGGTGGAGCCAAAAGAAATTTCAAGATATATGCAGCCAAAATTATTTCTTTTCGGTACTTTCGGCACGTTCCAGGCTGTCTTCAGATGGTCTAAGCCAGTGGCCGAAACGTCAGGCTGGAACGGCACAATAAAAGAAATAATTTTGGCTTCCTATGTCTTGGAATTTTTTTTTTCTCTTCGCCTTAATAATACTTCCAACCAGAGCCGAATCTAGGGGGCGGGGGCAGGGGCCATGTGCAGATATCAGGGGGTTGCAAAATACCAGGGTCAAAATTTAAACCTCAAAATCTTCAGTGAGGTTTTCGAGGGTCAGTTTAATTTTTTTGGAGATTGGATTCAACATAGAAAGTAATCCCAATTTGTACCTCAAAATCCTACTTACGGACGGTTTTACAACTTTGAAGTTTAAATCAGAACTGCAGAATTTACAATTGGCCCTCAAAAACTTCGATCCATATAGAAATTATTCTATACTGGTTTGAGCTTCAAAAACCTCAGAGTTTCGAGGTTATAGTTAGGATTTCAAATCAATCGGTAATTCATTTTTAAACCTCATGGTTTTGAGTGTTAAAGTAGAATTACTTTCTGAGCGGCAAATAAAACATCAAAAAATTAGAATAAATAAAAACAATAATAGAAGAAAATATAGTCAGCCAGAGGAAATGAAACTTCCATTATTGGAGACAGTTTCGGCTTTTTTCAGTCCATTTTTCGAGAGAATGAACTCAAATGGCAGCGTGTATTGAGTTAAATCCCTCTTCTTGGGTATTAATATACATAAAATCCTAGTACATAAATACAAGGCAATGCTAAAATCATATACCACGTATATACTATGCAGTCAGTTCTAGTTCTAGTTCAAATTTGTTAAAAAATAAAAATATTGTTCCTAGAACTATATTAGCATTAAATATTTATTAATTCATATATCCGAGAAAATAAGGGTGTGCCGCCGGGAGTCGAACCACGGATCCTCCGATTTGTACTCAGAGTGCCCTACCACTGGACCACAGCACGGCATTCGGATATATGAAGTTCATTTATTAACTCAGTTGGAAAGCAATTATTATATTAGCATTGTCTTATATTTATTTACAAGGATTTTATGTATTAATAAATTGATACTCAAGATGGGGCAACTTTACCCCATTTATAATGCGCTGTCATTTGAGTTCATACTCTTGAATGAAGAGTGCATTATTCAATTAAAAAACCAAAACTTTTTCCAATACTGGAAAGTTTAATTTCGTAGAGACTCATTTCCAGTGACGGCGCTACAGGGGGGGCAAGGGGGGGCAAGCGCCCCCCGGCAAGGACCACTGCCCCCCCCCGATGCCCCCCCCCCCCCCAATAAACACGAAACCAAAGTCATGGGATGATATATATAAACTTATTATTTTTAAACAATAAATGATTTAAAAAATAAAAAAGTTTCACTTTAAAATATTTTCTCTCAAATTAAAAAAAAAAAAAAAAAAAAAAAAAATTCTAAAGTTTTCATTCCCGCCCCCCCCCCGGGGGGGGGGGGGGGGGGCAAAAAAAAAAAAAAAAAAAGTTTTCATTAAAAAAAAATTAATTCTAAGCTTTAAGCTTTTTATTACAATGAAAAAAAAAGAAATGTTATTTTTTATTCTTATTTTAATAAATAAATTTAGTTACCCCTCAAATTTTTGTCAAGTAAATAATCTTTCTTTGTGTCATTAAAATGTCATCGAAAGGAAAAATATCAGATTACTTTTTGAACCCCCATCTAAAAAAAAATTTTCTTCGAGTAAAGGTGTAAATCCGCCAGCCTTATGAATTCAGCTCAAGTGATTCAGAAGAAGATGAAATTGATACTGATTTTGAGAAATTCTGCGCCTCAGTACCCAATGCAAAGCCAATCTCCTTCAGGAAAATTCCTGGGCCTTCAGATATTTCTCAGGTGATAAGTGAGGGTGCATGCCAAACAAAATTGAAAATCAACAGTAGAAGCAGCCCGAGTAGGAAATATTCCTGCTCCTTTTTACAAAATTGAAAATGTTTCCTTGCACGACATTCGGCCCATTCCATTTATTACAAACAGTTTCGGCCCTCCTCCCTGAAATGATTCAAAATGTCCCCTCGTGGAAAAAATCGAAATTTATATCATTTTTAAAATTTTCGCTTAAAGCATTTCTCATTTAATAAATCATTATATAATTTTAGAAAATATGTATATAAAGGGGGGGATTAGGCTTCAAATCTTGTAATCGAAGCGTCACGGATAATAAAATAAAAAAGATAAAGTTTTGAATTTAATTAAATTTATTTTTGTTTTCCTGTTGATATAGCATATATATTTATTGACTGCCCTCTTGCTGGTGGTAAGCTTGCCCCACCCCTGCCCCCCCCGCTGAGAATATGCTAGCGCCGTCACTGCTCATTTCCTGGCTGCCTTCTATTGTGAAAATAGAACAGTCACTTTACATAAATAAAAATAAAATTACTAATTTTAGTTAGTAATAATTTTTGTTCTATTATCTTTCTGGCGTTGCATATCCTTAGGCTATTTTTTATATTTTATTAAATAAATTTTTTATTTAACATAAACTCAAAGATCATAATCTATTTTTATAATCGGATAATTCGATTTTTTCGATAGATCAATTCTGTATATCTTAATAGTTTTTTAATATCTTCTTTATACATTTTAAACACACATTATAAAACTCTTAAATTGTCCAGGTTGATCCTTCAAATTTTTTTTATACTTTCTCTAAAGGGATTTCTAAGTGATAATATCTAAAACATAACTTAAAAAAAAAAATAAACTTTTCAAAGCTAGCCTCTAATACGAGTTTGACAAGAGACCGACGACCCTCCCTTGTTTGGGACCGAGCGGTGGGGGAATAAATCCCTTAGAGTTGCGTGCCTTCTATAATATAAATACGAATGACTGTCTCTCATAATTTCTCGGGCATTAAAAATATTTTGATTTGCTGGAATTATTATTAATGAGTACAAGAGCTGTTATCTTAATTTATTCAACATTTTAAATTAAACGTTATTACTGTTACTCATATTTAACAAGAGAATAAACTGCCATTTGTAATGGAATATTATTGGCCAATATTTTACGAACTTGCAAGCTAAGTTTAGATCTAATTTTAGAATTAGTTACATTTATCTTTGATCTTTTGTCGATTGTGCTAATTTTCAATTTCCATATTAAAAAATAATAAAAATTGAAATTAATTGATTTTTAGCTTTCTCTTACCTACATGTGATGTTAATATACATATATATATATATATACTAGACGCAAAGCCCCGCCTTCGGCGGGGCTTTCCGTCTAGCCAGGGGGCTGCCCCCTGGACCCCCTTGCTCGCCTTCGGTTTATATACATACCGGTACATACAAACATTTTCCCTTTTCATTTTTATATATAAAGATTATTTTAACGGTTAATTATTCATGAACTTAAGATTTTTGTGAATCATATCCTTTCCGGGACTCTCCCGGTACACAGACAAATTCAAAATTCAGAATTCAAAATGTAAATAAATAAAAAAAAATCGTAAACATGGGTAAATATTTATATTTTGTTACCATGGCAACCCTTTCTCCTAATTTTTATTTTTTCTTATTTTAACGGTTAATTACTCATTAACTTATTGTTATTTGTGAAACAAAACCTGTCCGGGATTCTCACAAACATACACAGAAAATTTCATCAAAATCGATTAAGTCGTTTAGGAGGAGTTCAGTCACATACACACGTACAGAAGAATTATATATATAAAGATAGCGAGAGAGAAAGTATTGGATTCATTTCAAAAATTTGATGTCGAAATTTTCAGATTTTTTCGATTTTCTCTAAATTTGCTCCTTTTGATTAAAATATTAGCGATCGGTGATTTACGGGCCGGCCTATCCTATTTCTTCCGGTTGTAAAAACAAATGATATGGTTTGGAAGGAAAGAGTGAGGTCCGCCGACTCCGCATCTCGGGACAAGGCGAGGAGAGAAGAAGATTAGCGATCGATGATTTCCAATTAATAAGCAGTTAAGATGACCAATTAATCCCACAAAAATGGCGAATAAACGATAATAACTGATCTGTTTTTCGAATATTGTATCTAAATTTAAATAAGAATTGTTGGATATTGGGTTTAGAATCTCAAACGTTAAACCCATACACACCCCACAAACCCATTCTAAAAATCTGTTATCCCACACTTTCTCTTCCTCTAATCGAAATTACTTCTTCACACCAGATTTTTGTGTCGACATGTATTTAGTTCCCCAGTAGGGAATATTTGAATTCAGATGTAAAATATGGAAAATATTTATATTTTGTTACATCAACCATTTCTCCTATCTTTCCTATGAACACAAGAGAAAGTGTCTCAAACAATTTGAGGCAAAACGAGAATATACATTGAAAGACATCTAAAAATAATTGATTTTTGAATTTTAATCAAATCGTTAGACGAATTTTGAGAAAATCGAAAAAAACTGAAAAACATCAGTAAGTACTAGTACTCTTTCCGATTTTATAAAACTTATTTTTCCTCCCGGAGGTATTTACTTAATATAAATTTCAATCTCCTACTCAATTCCTTCCATCTAAATTAACACACACACACCCACCCACCCACACACCCACCCACCCACCCCACACACAGACAGACCATGTCCGACCAGTTTTTGATTCAACCTCACGATCCATCAATCTCGACATCAATTTTTAACTATTTCTCTCTATTTCCTAAAAAATACAAAAACTTATCAGACTTCAAAATGCATTAACAAATACTAAGATATAAGTACTTAACAAACCTGGGCCTTCATCTTTCAATCATATCTAATCAATATCCTTACAAATCGTTCATAAATTAACGAGTTAGCTCTTTGATAGAATCTTAATTAAAAACAAATAATACAGAACAACGGTGGAATCAGTCCAAAAACTTAAAATCACTTCACAATTAATTCACAATTAATTTATTTTTTGGACAATTGGACTTGTTGACAACTAATTTATAATTCGATCAAAAGAGAATGCAATAGTCAACATTGAAACTTTTCATTAAAAAAAAATCTGGTGTAACTGGCGCACAGAAAAACTTTCTCTTACCTTCGGTAATCGAAAGTTGTGTTCTGTGCTTGTCACACCAGATTTTTTGTGTCTACATATATTTAGTTCCCGACCGTACGGAACATATGAATTCAGATGTAAAATTTATAAGTATGGGAAAATATTTATATTTTGTTACCAATGCAACCATTTCTCCTATCTTTCCTATGAAGCACAAGAGTAAAGTGTGCTTCAAACAATTTTGAGGGCAAAACGAGAATATACATTTGAAAGAGCATCTAAAAAATAATTGATTTTTGAATTTTAATCAAAATCGTTAGAGCGAATTTTGAGAAAATCGAAAAAAACTGAAAAAGTACATCAGTAAAGTACTAGTACTCTTTAGCCGATTTTGATTAAAAGCTTATTTTTCCGGTCCCGGGGGTGTTTAACTTAAATATAAAATTTCAGTCTCATAGCTCAATTCCTTCATGCTTAAAAGTGAACACAGACAGACAGACAACACAACAACCATGTCGCGAAAACCACTTTTTGGATTCAGGGGACCTCAAAACGTGTATATCCATCTTTCAATTTAAATTAAACTACAGTACACTAGTATATTCATCTATCACCAAGAAATTTTTTTTTATGGATATAATTATTTTCATACTATTCTATATTTAAGGCTCAACAATCGAGCAAAAAGGTTTTCGATCAAAATGTTTTGTCCAAGAGCAAAACGTTTTGCTTGATGCCAAAACACAACAATCGAGCAAAAACGTTTTTGGACAAAACATTTTGTTGAATGATGTCAAATCATGTCCGATTGTGTTTTGTCTCTTCGGTGTGCGTTGACCCATAGAAAAGCAATGAAAAAACAGTTTTAGGCAAAAAACGTTTTGTCCGAAAACGTTTTTGCTCGATCAGTGTGCGTTCAGTCTAACCCAGTGGTTTCCAAACTTTATGTTACCACGCCTCCCTTAAAAATATTTAATCTTATGACGCCTCCCCCCCATTTTATAAAATAATACAAAAACAAAAGCTTTTAATGCTAAAAAATATAAATTTGTGCCTCACAGTTTGGAAAACGCTGGTATAAGGGTATTTTATGGCTGGTGGAATTTGTATCAGGAATGAAAGTTTGAAAAAACGAAACCAGAATATTTTCTTTAAAAATATATTTTAACAGCTTACGTTTCGGTCTTGGTCAAAGCCATCCTCGGATGACCACTAACAGCTCCGAGGATGGCTTTGATCAAAGCCGAAACGTAAGCTGTTAAAATATATTTTTAAAGAAAAAATCAGGTTGCGTTTTCTTCTAACTTTCATTCCTGAAGAAAAATATTTTTCTCAAATCTTATTTTTACTCCCTAGGGGGGAGCCTAACTTAAATATAAAATTTCAACCTCCTAGCTCAATTCCTTCATGCTTTAAATTGAACCCAAACAGACACACAGACGGAACATGTCCCGAAAACCACCAGGCAATATTTTATATTGATTTTATAGGTTATAATAATATATCAGAGACAGATTCATATCAGAAAAATGGCTGCTAAATATTAGGTTATGTTGAAAAATTAAATTAAAATAAACCTGTCCAATTTTAACTGAGGGTTTGGCCTGCCAGCTAGATCCGCCCGTGTGTGTGCAAGCGTCAGGTCGCGGTTCTGGGGGCTTTGCCTGCAGTCCGATAGTCCCGTCACTAACGTAGAGGCCGCGCCCGAGATTTTCCAAGAAAAAACCGTCACCTGTCAAAAATACCCGTTCGTGTATGGCCGGCTAATGTCTATGTGAATGTAGAGTGTGAATGAGAAAAAGTGTGTGTTTAAAAAAAAATAGATAAATAAAAATAAAAAACTAATTTTTTTTTCAATGACACCTACACTCCCCCCTCTACCTTTCAACAGCTTATATTCACCCTCTACCCTTAGCGAAATACAAAATATTTAATTTCATATTCAAAAGAATCGTTTTTCGCAGTCTAATTATTTGTTTCTATAATTTTTTTTTCAACGATAAAATGCTTAATAATTACCTTTAATAAGACACTCAAGAGGGCCTGCTGGTTGATGGCTGGGCCAGGGTGGGTTACACTATATTAATTATTCACTTTGATTCACTTTAAACCGAACTAAAAAAGAAAGGATCTCGCCGCCTGTCAGCAGGCCACGCTCTCGACTGAACGAGAGACTTGTCTCTCTTTGTTTTGAAATAAAATAGATGAAAATAACAATTCCCTTTTTATTAAAAAGAAAAAAACCTTTTGCTCTAATCTAACTATATTTAGAGCTGGAAAAAAATGTCATTAGAGCTGGAAAAAAATGTCAACAAGTGATTTAAAATATTCCAAGGCCTTTGTTAAATAAACGACCCTTCATCCCCCCTAATCAAAATAATAATCAACCCTATTTTTTGAATGTTTTCTATTTATTTGACTTCGATTTAGCTAAAATAAACTTAAAAAACATTTTTTCAATTTTTCAACCCCTTATCAAATTTTAATAAATAAAATAATTAACAATGCTATCGCAAGATAATTAATGAAAAAATATTTAACTTACACATATAAACAAAAATGAACATTTTAATAGATAGATATTTAGAATATTTATTTATTTAAATATTTGGGGATGTTAAACTAAAGATCCATTTGAAAATAAATGAAATTTACTAAACCAGATGAAATTGTTTTAATTAAAGTTATATAACAATAGATCCCTATCAAGCGTGTTTTTATTTAAGTAAAATGTTTATTCAATCCTACTTTAATAAAAAAGTTTGTTGGCTTTTCAAATTGCATTCCTTTTCTCTTGAAATTTAAAGAAGAAGAAAAAGTAAGATGGATCCAATTTATATTTTTATTCAAATTCAACGTTAGTTAATTTGAGATGATACTTTGAAAAAAAGAACTCCATCTTCCTTCAATTTGGTCGATATTGGAAAGTTATCTGATTTAAAAACTCTCGGCAAATGTTTGATATATCTTGAGTATATCTTTTTTTCCCCTTTCAATACCATCTTGTGAATTGGATGTTGTGTATTTTTCTCTTCTCTCTTTATATAATATTTTTTGCTGGAAAGTAAATTTGCCAGTCAATTGGGCTCTGAAGAGACCCGAGGAAGGGTGGAAACGGAAAGAGGTCCTCCCCTCTTCTTATAGGGTAACAAGTCCACACTAATGAGACAATCGGATTATACTTGACGCAAGGGGGCGGTGGCCTTTGCAAAATAAATACAAAGAGGACAAATTGTCATTTGAGTGGAATTTAAAACTCTTAAAAAAATCATTTTAATTTGTCCAAATAAATTAATGATCTAAGTTAGAATCCCAAAAAAAAAGAAATAAAAAATATAAAACCTGTCAATTTATATAAAAAAAAAAATATTATTTTTTCAATTGCCAAAAGAATTTGGGATGAAAATGAAGGTTAAGCTGAGTAGTAGGTCGATATGTCGAGAGCTGAGCCTAGAGATTAGTCAACCAAACAAATATTTTTAAAATAAATAAATCATATTTTTTTAATGCAACTAAATGGAAAAGCTACTTTTAAGACAACACTTTCAACGGCTAATCAATTAGGGTTGCCTAAGCTCAAGGCTCAATTCTCGAGACATCAGGTTGTAGCACCGGCTACACCTATTAATTGGACGTTATAATCATTAAATATTATAATTAATAATATAAAAAAATCTAGTGTAATTGTCGCACAGCACGCAACTTTCTCTTACCTTCGCTAATAGAAAATCCTGTTATTCAATTCTAAACAGCCATTTCTATATTAATTAATTTAAATTTATTTATTTAAAATACCTCGTTTACTGACTCAATTGTCAGTCAAGATAAATCAAATATTCTTTTCAATTTTTTTTTCCTTCCTCTGAATTATTCTTTAAATTTGATTGAATTGCAAATGTAATTTGTTTTGCAAGGATTATTTTTATTAATTTAACTTTTTTGCGACATGGCCACACATACAATGACTTGAAATAGCCTTTTAACTTTTATTAAATTTGTCCGCCACGCAATCTTCAACGAGAATCTAAATTGGGCTTAAACTGTCAGGAGAGAGAAGGAGTGCGAGGGTGGAATTGAGGGTGTAAGGGGCAAAAGTAAATACGCATGCGCACATACAAAAACCCACAGTCGCAAATCTAAAACAGCCCGAGTTGAACTTTTTATGATTGGCGGTTAGATGTCGGTGTTTGTAAAAAGAGAAGGGAGTTGCGAATTTTCTTTTTCTTGCTCTGGAGATTTCCAAGCACAAAAGGCAAGGAAAATTGATTCGATTCAAGTCGTAAGGGCGCCTCTCTACACCCCATAAGCGCGGCGCTCACAATAGAAAAAAAAGGTTAGGTTCAGCAAACTCAATTTCGTGAAATCTCTTTGCATTAGCTGTAGGTTGTGCTGGTGGTGCCTGCCTGGTGGTTGGCTGGGGCTAATCGGGGGGTGGCTTTGGGGGTGATGCTGAACACAAAGGCGCCTCCATCTTGGCTCGAGATGTTTGCTTTTTAAGGGACCCTCCCCGAAGGGAGCCATGGCGCCCCGAAGGGGAGACCCGAAATTAAAAGACTCAAATCCTAATTAGCCTAGGAAAGAAATACTTTAAAAGATCAGCTCCATTGGATGGTGACGTTTAATTTGAATTAAAAGGGATATCAATTAAAATACGAAATCAAAAAAAAATTCTTAAAAGATTAATAAATCATTAATTTTATACTTTATATGGAGGTACAAGTCAAATATTCATAAATACCGATTTTTTTTTTTAATTTAGATAACTTATTAGCAAAATACAGGGGTGAAAAATTTTATATTCTCCCTATTTCTTTTTATTCTGGCTTATATTTTCTTTTCATAATATAAATATTTAATGTTTCTTCATTTATTAAAATCACGTTAATTAATACAATGTTTTTTAATCAGATTTTCATTAACATATTATTTTTTTTTTTATCAGTTTCCAAGAGTTTAAATCAAAATTTAATAATTCCCGAGTCGAAATCGAACGCCTGGTTTGAGTCTACAAAACCTCAGAATCTAATTGTTGTCTAAGTAGACTTAACAGAATCAAACTAGGATTTGAAAGCATGGTTTCTATGGGAATTTGAAAGTCTGGTTTGGTTCTAACAAGTCTACTTATGTCCCTTTTTGACATGTTTAGACTCAGACCAGGTATTCGAAATACTAGTTTAAGTCTACCAGATCTACTATTACGACCAGCAGTACTGAATGCTGGAATCCTAGTTTAGGCCTATAAATTCTCATTTAAAATTTGTTTATATACATATATACAGAGTGACAAAAAAGTTCTGATAATTTTGTTAGATTAGCAAAGAGGAATGCTTGTTTTTTGGCAATGAGAAAAATAACTTTTAGAGTGTTTTCTTCAAATATTTCGAAGACATTTAATAGCACTTCACCGCTGATGAAGAAGTCCTATTAAATGCCATCGAAATATTTGAAGAAAACACTCTAAGGGCCGGTTGCTTCATCCTGGGTGAGTTTGTTAGCCCCGGGCTAAATGGCTTTTTTTGTAATGCAGAAACCCTCTTCCTGGGGAACAAATCATGTTCTGTTTGTGAAGTTTGCAACTCCATTAAGGCATCTTATAAAAATTATTAAAAAAAAAATTGATATATCACCCATAATTTAAATAAATAATTATTATTAATATACATTTAAATATAAGAATTTAATTTTTTTTTGCTAAAATTTGAAAATTTTCAAAAAAATAAACAAGATTTATTAGTGTTCACATAACAATTTGTCAATTGTTCCAATCTTCACAACTATTTTGACAAATTGCCAGCTGTGTGGCTCAAATAAAGATAATTTCAAAAAGAAATATATCTTTTATTTTCACCTGACAAGAAGTAATATCAACTGAAAATATTTATATAAATATTTAATATCAATATTATATCAATTTGCATTCAATTTGAAAACAAATAGTTTTATTAACAAGACATGTGCAATGCCTTAATGAAGTTAGAATATTCAACAACTTGCAATATATCCTGGATATACGAGTATAATCCTGATTGACATAAAATGAATAATAACAAAAAAACGGTAGATTCCATATTGCATTTATATTATTTTTTACATTTATATTGGTGAAATTAGGATGCTTGAGTTCATAATACATGTTCGTACGTGTCAACCCAGGGCTAAATCTTAGCCCCACCTTTGGGCCTGGGCTAACTTTAGCCCGGACCTTGGCTCCAATTCCCCATATATCTATATGAAATTACTCAAAAGTGAGGTTAACTCAGGGCTAAATATGGCGACGAGATCTGATGCAAGCGGGCCCTAGCCTATAATATATTTTATAAAATATACAACATTTCATCATTTTATTGATAAAATAAGTAGATTATAAGGTAAAATAACAAATATATGTACTTCTAGAATACTTCTTTTAGCAATAAAATGATGAAATATCGTATATTTTACTATAAAAATAAAACTGAAGTGGGTTTCTGCACTACAAAAAAAGTCGGGGCTAACAAGCTCACCCAGGATGAAGCAACCGGCCCTAAAAGTTATTTTTCTCAATGCCAAAAAACAAGCATACCTCTTTGCTAATTTATACAACTTGGCACTCCACATTCGAAATTTTTTACTTTCTCTTACATCTATATATGTTAATATATATAGATAGAAAGTATTGAATTCATGTCAAAAATTCGATGTCGAGATTTTGATGGATCTTCACGTTTTGTTCTTCATTTCGCTACAATTAAATTCTTAAATAAAAGGAAAATCAAATTAATCTTTAAATAAAATATTTTTTGTTTAAATATCAATTTTCTTTAATTTGAGAATAAGATAACATATATTTAAAATATTTTAAAAATTCCAAATGCTCTTCGTGTCGATTTCAATATTTCTGGAGATTCATTACTGAAATTGTTTTAAAGAAAATATGGATGTAAAAATGAGTTTCCATCTCTAAAATAAATCACATTAATTTTTATCTTGACTGTATATGTAGGCCTATACCATTAGCTATCACGTGTGGAAACATATTTTTCTTTTCAGTAAGAACTTCATTTAGTTCTCTGCAAATGTGAAAAATATATAAATTAATTTTATAAATTTATAATCTTTTTTAATTTGTCTTCTTACCTTTCAAAATGACATGAATGGCCAATGTTCCATGTATTCATTTATTAAAATTAAAGTGGCTTCTTCAGGCCAATGTGTTTTTACAACTAAAATTTATAATGAATATAATTGAAAAAAATTAAATAGAATATAAGATTACATTTATATATAAAAAAAAATAAAAATAAAAATAACAGCTAACCTTATCATTTTGTTTTGGCTTGTTTTTATAACGTTGACCCTTAAATAAATAAAAATAATTAATAATAATAAAGAAAATTAATGAAAAAAATGAAAATAAAACTTAAAACTTACTTCTTTTTTATCGATAATAAATCCAAATATCCAAGGAATGAAAGAAAATGAAAGGTGGTCATCTACTAAAGCTTTGGCGCTGAGATCGCACTGTTTTTAATTTTTACCCGAGAGGATTAGAAGGTTCAAACCAGTACTTCCCGAGTCAAAATCGAACGCCTGGCTTGAACCTTCTAGTCCTCAATTGAAGACTGCAAGGTTCAAGCCAGGCGTTCAAGTACTGGTTTGAACCTTCTAATTCTCCTGGTAGGTTTAGTAGGCTTTAACCAAATTTTAATACTATCAAATAACAAAGGAATTGAGGACTAAAAGGTTCAAACCAGGCGTTCAAGTACTGGTTTGAACCTTCTAATTCTCCTGGTAGAATCAGTAGGCTTTCACAAAATTGTAAATAAATAACATCCTATCAAATAACAAGGGAGTTCAGGACTAAAAGGTTCAAACCAGGCGTTCGATTTCGACTCGGGTTAACACTCATTCTCATTCATTATAAGTAAGAAGATAAAAATGAAACGTTTAAACCATTATTATTATTATTATTATTATTATACTGGGTGGGGGGCCTGGCAACGGAGAAGAGCAACAGTCACCACAATCGTTGCAGTTAAGCAATGGCGAAAACTCGGATGGGTGACCCCGAGGAATCAGCAGGTTGAACGTCCCCCAATAGCCATCGGTACAGTAACAAATATATTGGCCTATATGTAATTGATTAAAACCCCGAATGGCGTTAGTAGCCGAAAAAGGCAAAATAAAAAAAATTATTATTTCACCGTTTTAAAATCTTTATAAAATTAGCGAAAAAAAGATCCAACAAGTGTCAGAATTATACCCAAATCCATCATTCAAAAAAAAATCTTTCCTGCCTACAAAAGTGAAGCCTATAAATAAAATAACTATCATTTAACCAATTTGTTTAATATTATGTAAAATAAATAAATATACAAGGAAAGTCTCAGGATATTTCTCATTCTTGGTTATTTAAAAAAAAAAATTATTTCCATTTGAATAAGCTTGAGGGTGAGGGATTCGTGCCTCGTCCCCGCACACGACAAACAACCATCAGGGGTGCGTGGCTCAAGGGCAGCGCCCTCCAAGTGCAAAAACACCCCCTACAAATTCAAACTAATTCATTTAAGTTCAAAATTGGACTCTTTAACTAAGAATGATTCAAAAAGTAATAGATATTTTTTTGGAAATAAATTATCCTCTATTTTTTTATACTTGTTGAATTTTAATAGAATCATTTTTTTTTTTTTTTTTTTTATTTTTTTCTAATTCATTTAAGTTCAAAATTGGACTCTTTAACTAAGAATGATTCAAAAAGTAATAGATATTTTTTGGAAATAAATTATCCTCTATTTTTTTTATACTTGTTGAATTTTAATAGAATCATTTTTTTTTTTTTTTTTTTTTTTTTTTTTTTTTTTTTTTTTTATTTGAAATTCCTATCGGGATCCCCGTTTATTTACCCGAGGTGCTTTCGTGCACGAAGACACACACCTCAAACCCAACCGGCCTCTGGCCGTAGCCATCTACCGGCACCCCGTGAAGTTACATCATTTCCTGTCTCTAACTCCTCCTCCTGCTTTCGTCTCTAGCTAGTGAACTAATCCTTATTTCTGGTTCCAACCGGCTCCTTATATCCAACCTCTTCTATGCTATGGAGGATGTCCTAGTTTGAGGAGGGACTCCCTCAGCACCGGCGTGTAGCCTACTCCTTTCGAAGAATGCATCACTGAGAGGGAATCTTCTTAACGTCCCTTCCACAGGACGGGATGTCACAGCAACTCCCTCTCTTCGTAGAGTTGCCTGAGGGCTATTGTGGTGAGATCCTATATTCCAATCCAGGGCTTGCTTGAGGATTTGTTTACTTTAAATAAATATTTTTATTTAATGAAAAATCCCGCACGCCAAGGATTTGAACAGGGATCTTCTTTGCAGAAGCCGACACCCTAGCTCACTACACCAGCGAGCCCTCAATAGAATCATTTGTTTTCTTTTTTGTATATGAATAAAAAAAGATATTTAGAAAAGGAGTAAGCAAGCAAGCCTAAAAATGTATTATAATAAAAAGGGGGGCAGTTAAGAGAAGTTCAACTTAATTTTAGATGAGGATAGGTGTAAGCTATTTTCTTGGCAATTATAAAAATCCTGGGTGTTTTTTGAAGGGATTTGGTACAAGGGCGGATCCAGAAGAGTTTCTCGGGGGGGGGGGGGGGGGATAATCTGGTGTGACTGGTCGCACAGCACACAATTTTTTCTTAATTTCGGTAATTTAAAGGGCTCATTCTCAACTTGTTTGCCAGAATATAAATACAAATCAAATTTTAAGTATTCATTTTTAAAATTTTACATTAAAAATAAATTTTTTTTTCGAAAAAAAGTATTTTTTCAAATCTCCGGGGGGGGGGGGGGGGTAATTACCTTTACCCCCCTGTATCCGCACTTGATTTGATAGCAGTTCTTCATCGGCGGCTGTACAAAATTATAAAAAGTGATCAAAATAATTAATAATTTTTATAAATTATAATAATAAGTTTATACCATTATAATTGCAAAAGATAAAATAATTAATGACATACAGCCATGGGCGTAACTAGGGGTGCCGGGGGCCTGCCCCCTCCCCCAGAAAGCTCCCTGCTCCAAGAAAAATTGAGAGATGTGGCTTTCCAGGCCCCCCGGAGGATAGCTGGTCCCATGCCCCCCCCCAGCCAAATTCTCTAGTTACGCCCATGCATACAGCTCATGAATTTTTCTCATTGGCATTGATAGTCAGTCATTGGTCTGAAATGTCTTGAAGCGAAAGTTTTTATCTTTTACACTTTTATATTGAGATTTTATGATTCCGAAATCGACCAGAATATAATAATTATAATTATCGATAAATTTTTTTATTGCTCTCTATCAGTCAGAATACAAGTATTAGAAAAAATTTTCAAACATTGGCAAATAAAGAAATAAGTAAAAACTTTGAAATTAGAATTTATACCATAATAGTCTAGCTAGTAATTTTTTTGTTTTGTTTAAAAAAAATAATCCGGGAAATAAAAGGGGCGTAGTCGTCGTGGTTATTTTTCAATTATTTTCACTGACTCAATTCAACAATTTCAAGAAATTTAGAAAACGTGACTTTTTAAGAGATATATTAAATAAATTGAATGACTGTTAAATCTACCATCCGAGGAATAGATTCTGAGAAAAAATTTAAAATTTGGTTAGAAAAAATCTGGATAAAACCCAGATCGGAATAAAAACAAATAACAAACAAGAATTGTTTTTTTTTTTTAGGGATTTGGAATACTTGAATAAAATAAAGAGTAAAAGAAAATCAATGAAATTAAATTTTTTTTAAAGAGTTAGAATTTTCAATAAAGAGCTTTGAAATTCTTATTTGAATTTTCAAGTGGTAAAAATAAATAAAACTTCTTTTCCTGTTTATAGCCTATTAAGCAAAAAAAGAAAAACTATTATTAAATTAATTATAAAAGATAAATGACCAGAGCAAAATTAATCATAAACAATAAGAATTTGGATTAATATTTATTGGGTACCAGTAGGGCTGGACGGTAATGGATTTTCATTACCGACCTCGATAATGAAAAAAAAACCGGTTTTTCTCGAAAGTCGGTAAAAATTTTTTACCGCCCGCGGAACCAAAGTTTGCCGCCGCGGAACATTTTTGCGGAACCAAAATTTTTCCCAGGCCGAAAAAATATTTTACCTTTTTTTAGAGAGCCAATTTTTTGCCGAAACATTTTTTTTTTTCGCGGAACCAAAATTTTAAAATTTTTCCCCGGCCGGAAAAATATTTTACCTTTTTTTTAGAGAGCCAATTTTTTGCCGAAACATTTTTTTTTTCGCGGGACCAAAATTTTTCCCCAGCCGGAAAAATATTTTACCTTTTTTTTTAGAGACGCCAATTTTTTGCCGCCGCGGAACCACAATTTGGTTTGCCGCCGCGGAACATTTTTTTTCTCGCCGAACCAAAATTTTTTACCGCCCGAAAAAATAGGTTTTTACCGACTTTCGAAAAAAAACCGGTTTTTATCGAATTAGAGGTTCGTTACCGCGTTTTCGGTAAAAAATTTTTACCGGTTTTTACCGGTAAACCGGTTTACCGTCCAGCCCTAGGTACCAGTCGATGAGAAACTTTTATAACCAACCAAATGTTAAATAACTATAGTAGGCCTAATCGAAAAAAAATTGCAATGTAACTAAATTTATCAAAATTTGTTTTGAGGTTTTCTCAATTCAATTAAGTACTTTTTATAATGAGGGCCTAATGTGTATCTGTGGTAACTTCTCTTCTCCACGATAGCCCAATAGGGATGGGGTTTGAATGGTGGCTTCAGATGCCGATAAAGACCTTAAATGAAAAAGAAATGCTACAGTTTGAGAGGAACAAGAAATAGAATTTATTTCTCTCCCTCGCCTACGACATTCAATTCAGTCATAAAATGCTATCATTTGTCGGAGGTTTATCTTGATTAATTGTCGCAACATTTGTTCCCTATTTACCCTCGACTATAAGGTTTGAGAAATCGAAGGTTATGATCCTCTCCTTGCCCTTGGAAAATAGAGGGGAGAAATTTTTATCATCTCCCTAAATAACTCAATTTATTACAATCACTTCTAATGTGTGGGGCGACTAAGATGACCATTAAAGAAGAAAAATTAAGAGGAATGTTTTTGGGAGTTTGAATATCAAATTTTATTATCAAAGGGAGGGAAGAATTGTAAGGGATAAAAAATTATTTGAATACTTGGAGAATAGAATAAAAATTATCGTTAAGGTCGTAAAAATATGTTTTATATGTTTAAGATAGAAATATAATAGTTTCAGCATGAAATTTTATATCTTAATAGGAGGGAAAAATATCTATCAATATATAGCGAAGGGGTCCGTCTGTCACGCTCTGTTTGCAACTTCTCGATGGAATTTTCCACCCTTATAGAGATTCTAGGAAAAATAATCCTAAATAGTCTTTTGGGGAGTTGAAAATTTTTTCAATATTTTCCCATTGAAAAGAATTAGAAATTAACTACTTTTTACTTTCTATTACATAAGTATAAATAGATATATATATATAGAGAGAGAAAGTATTGGATTCATGTCAAAAATTCTATGCCGAGATTTTGATGGATATACACGTTTTGAAATCCCCTGAGTCCGAAAAAGTGATTTAGCAACATGGTCTGCCTGTCTCTCTGTTTGTCTGTGTGTGTGTGTGTGTGTGTTCAATTTTAAGCATGAAGGAATTGAGCTAGGAGGTTTAAATTTTATATTTAAGTTTGGCACCCCCATGGGGCGTGAAAATAAGCTTTTAAACAAAAATTGGCCAAAAAGTACTAGTACTTTACTAATGTACTTTTTCAGTTTTTTCGATTTTCTTAAAATTCACTCCAACAATTTTAATTAAAATTCAAAAATCAATTATTTTTTAGATGCTCTTTAAAATATATAAAAAAGTAGATTTATAGCTGGATAAAAGTTGTTAAAGTGTATCAGGATGAAGAAAGAGAAGCAGCTAGTATTATTTCGTTTATTCCATACCCATTAGGCTGACGACGTTTCGGTCTCGGTTGAGACCATCTTCAGATGGTCCTAGCCCATAAGCTCTGAAGATGGTCTCGACCGAGACCGAAACGTCACCCTAATGGGTATGAAATAAACGAAATAATACTAGCTGCTTCTCTTTCTTCATCCTGATACACTTTAAAATGTATATTCTCATTTTGCCTTTGAAATCTTATGAAGCACAGAACACAACTTTCGATTACCGAAGAGAAAGTTGTGTGTTGTGAGACCAGTCACACCAGATTTTTCTTATGATAGACAACTTGACATTTAAACTCACTTTATTTTCTTTTTTATCTCTCTGTAATCGATCTTAACCAAAATTGGGGGAATGTATTAATATAGTTAAAACTTGTTAGTGAAAATATAACTTTGCGAGACATAATTCAATCTTAATAAAAAAATTTATTGCGTGACTTGTTTTATTTTTTTTTTTTTTGTCAAAAAAAAAAATAGTTTTTATTTAAATTATAATATTCGTTTTGGCGAATAAAATACACGCATACAACGGCGCCAATTTCAGCAACTTAACACCAAGATTAATACAAGTTTTGTCAAGTAAAGTTGAACTCTTAATCAGCTATTTTATTATTTGTTAAAATTATAACTAAAGGTTTTGTTTTAAAACTAATATTAATAAGCAAACGAATAGACGATACTACAGCTGTGGTATTCAAACTATTTGAGGCGAGGAACCCCTTTACAGTTGTATACATTTCAACGGAATCCTTAAGGAAAATTAATATCAAATTATTACTTATTTGAATTTTAGGATGCTAAAAAGTAAATTAGTAAAAAATGCTTATTTTCACTTTTCATTATAAAATTATTGGCACAAAGTTAAAAGAAAATTAGACAAAATTAGATTGCATGCTAATGGCTGGGGAGAGCCTGTTTGATCTTGCATAATAATTATATTAAATTCCGATAAAATATTTGTTATTTGTAGACGCATCTCATAGAGGTTGATAATAAATAATAAAGAAATGTTTGGGTACCCAAGCAGCATTTAAAGTTTAAATGACTACACTGTTACCTTGAAGTTAACTTTAAAGTAATTTTTACCAGAGAGCGCAACGTATTTATATCGGTATGATTACCGGATAATTCCCAAAGTGGGGAATAGGATTGTGGTCTTTTTACCACACAAAAACTTTAGCTGGAACGGTAATAATCACGTTACAGATTCGTAATAGGTACATAATGGTTACGTGAAGGTTTGGTAATTTTTCCCAATTATTCGATAGTTGAACCTCGGCTTTCCATTCGTTTATATTCGGAAATTATTTTAAAGAAATGGCATCATGCAAGTTTTTTTTTTTTTTTTTAAAAAAACATTCACACTTTTTTCTCATTCACACTCACAATCACACACACTTCACACAGTCTTTTCGGCAACTTAGGCCATTTAAGACTTTATACGATAACCGTTATTTATTATTATACATATTGGGGTCCAGGCATTCTTATATAAGCCATTTGGTATCCAAATGCCTTATATAAAATCATCGGACTGCCTGGGGTCCGAACCCGCGACGTTTGGTATATGAGGTTAGCAATCATGCAAGTTTATCAAGAAATATGTCTATTTTAATGGTAAAAGAAGATGGCCGAAAAATGTTAAATTTTATTCACAGGCGAAAGAGGACATGGATTGGAAGAAAATACAAACGCTCGAAATTTTTTTGATAAATATAATGATTATACTTCGTATAAAATTGTGCGCCCTAACAAATATGTAGTTTTACGAATATTTTTTTATAAATGTCAAAATAAATAAAACCAACATTTTCAAAAAAACGGCTAATAATCATGTTTAATTATTTTGGTAGGTACAAATTTACATAAGTTTGTAAGTAATGGTCTTTATTTATCATAAATTATTGTTTATTTAATTAATTGGCAGGTTATTATTATTTAACCATTATACAATACGACATCTTTATTTAAATATTACTTTAAAGTATTATTTTTCACTTTTAAGTCATTTTGACTATTTTTATAGTAAGAATTCCTTAAAAATAATACTGAAGAGACATTTTTACTCTACAGTGACAAATATTACCTTTTAGTTATTTTTATAAGTTATTTTAGGTTAGACTTACTTATAGGTTATATTAAAGGGTTTTTTTTATGGGAAAATAACTTAAGAAATTACGTCGAAATTTTATCACTTTTACCGTAACAAAGTGGTGGCTGCTACTTGATTTTATTACTTCAAAGTAATTTTTATTTTAAAGTAATATTTGCCACGGTAGCGCTAATAACATTTTTACTTTTGAGTAAAAAAAACTTATAAGTAAATTCTTTGAGTAAATTTCACCAAATATTTACCTATGAATATTACCATTAGGTAGACAACTTTGAAGTTTAATTTGGTAGTAAAAATAACGTTATTTTTCCTGTGCTATTTACTTTAAAGGGAATTATTACTAAAAGTTCCATAAATAAGTTTAATTAACTACATTTTTCCTCTCCAAAAGTAAAAAAAACTTTATGCTAGTAATTCTTACGGAAAATGCTGCTTGGGTATGGTCCACTCTTGGGAAGCCCAGGGTTCAGCGGAATCCATTTTGAATACTGCTGAGCTCTACTATATACTTTTAAATAAATATTTTTACATGTTTTATTAAAATTTTTATCTGTTTGGTTTTAATATAATATAGTAAAATAGCTTAAATATATTGCGATAAAAAAAAAATTGGGTGTGACAACACATCATCGAAGGTAAGAGAAAATTGTGTGCAGTGCGTTTATTCCCACCATATATTTATTTAATTGTATTACCAAAATTAGCACAAATATTTATAAGTAAATAAATAATACTCTTAAGGTGCGCGTCTCGGGGTGCTAATTTTGGGACCTTCCAGCAGCCACAATTTTGAAGCTATCGACCTCAAATTTTTTTTTAAATTAAAGCTATTTAAAATATCTACAAATAATAGAAGCCCTTTTTTTTTTTGATTTTCAAAAAAAAAAAAAAAAAATTAAATTTTAATTAATTAATTAATTAATCGCATTAAATAAAAGATACTTTAAAAAAAGGAGCTCTATAAGTTGTAGATAATTAAATTAGTAATCATTGTGTTAAAAAATAATTAATTTTTTGTCTTTAATTAATTAGCTGGAAAGTCTAGAATGGGACTTCGTGGAGGCCGTGAATACGAATTGTATTGCCTTTATTCGCTCCTAAAAATATTATCGATTGAGCTTAATCTAAGTTGTGATAATTAAAAATTTTATTGAATACTAGTTAAATTAGACCACAGGAACCTAGGTGAGTCAAAGAAAAGTGAATTCTAGGAGGTACTGTGATAAACTTTAACGATTTGGTGAGTGTGATTGGCTTTTGTTTTTTTTCTTTGTTTACAAACTAAAGTTTTTTTTTCTCGAATTAAAACTAAAGTTAGGGGGCCTAAGGAACCATGGGTTCCACGGGCAAACCCCCACCAGATGAACTCTCAGATGCTATAACTTCAGCCATTGAAACAATATATGAGTGCGAAATGAATGATATATCTACGGCCAGCAAAAGGAAGTTAGAAGAAGATGTAAACAATCCGTTAAATAAACAAGTATGTAATAATATTCTTGAGGCCCACTTACTAATAAATGAGGCCCATTCACCCCTTACCAGCAGTAGTGAGGTAATTTTGCCGATATCACAAAATTATTTACAAGCCTCTGTAAATGAGTCCAGTTTGCCTTCTTCACAAAACATTACTCAAGCCCCTTTAAATGAGGGGAGTATTTGTCTACCCCCTTCACAAAATTTTACCCAATACTCCATAAGTGAGTTAAGTTTGCCTTCTTCAACCCCCGCCAAGTGATGCAGATCTTTGTCTGCCCCTTTCACAAAAATTTTACTCAATCCAATATAAATACTAATGCATCAGATAAAAATATGCAACCAACCAATAGTCAGCTTTCGTCTCAGCTCAATGATAAAGCCTATGAGAAATGCAAAAACAATTTTTATGAATCATTTGATAGGGGACCCTTTGTTCTTTACGTGGACATATTAAATAGATCTTCTAGAATTCATATAATGACAATAGGCAAACTAATTAGAGATTGCTCTTTGGAGGTCTACAAGGAAGTGTGTTCTATTTCAAAAGTGAACGCCCTTAGAACGAAAATTATAGTTTCCTCTTCTAAGGCAGCAAATTATTTGGTTGAGCAACCTTTTTGGCAAAGTAAGGGCTTGGGCTGTTATATCCCCGGCTTTCTACTCTTTCGCCAGGGCATAGTTCGAAATGTAGATTGTTCCCTGTTAGAAAATGAAATAATGGAGTTTAGTGAATCGGAGTTCAAAATAATAGGTGTTAAAAGAATATACAAAAAAATAAATAATGATAGAAAACCTTTGCCTGTTATTAACATGTCTTTTAGAGGGCAGTATCTGCCAGAGTATATAAAAATTTTTGGGGTAATATGCCCCGTCGAACCTTATGTACAACGGGTATTCCAATGCTTTCGTTGTCTCTCCTTTGGGCACACAAGCTACACTTGTACTAGGGAGGCGAGATGCGAATTATGTGGGGAGAAACATGGAGTAAATAACCAATGTCTAGGCCCTCTCTCGTGTGTACACTGCGGAGCTATGCATAAATCAACGGACACTTCTTGTCCGGAATTTCAGAAAACAAAAGCAAATAAAAACACAAATGGCTATAAATAATATCTCATATTTAGAAGCAAAAAATATCATAGAGCCCCAAAAAGATAAGGGAAAATCATTCGCAAGCGTGACAGCGAGTCCCCCCGTAAATTCAAACCAAAATTATCCCCCATTAGTAAGACATAAATCGGTAAATAGGGCCTTGAACTCTAGTAATATACCAAAACAAAATAACGCATATACTTATAATTATCAAAATGTTTCAAACAATATTAATTCGCCTGAAGCTCCTATTGTTAACAATCCAATTTATGAAAATAATGTAAAGGTCGATAGGTTAATTGATTTAGTAACTGATATAATAAATAAAATATTGGTTCAATTTAATAATTCCCAAGCACTACCCAACGAGATATCGCAGCACATTATTAATTTGACTAAAAATTCTATTAAAGATAATTTAAATGCCTTTTTAGTCACTTAAATTTTTATTTATTTATTAATTATTTATTTAAATTTAATTTTTATTTATTTATTAATTTTTATTTTTTTTTTTTTTTTTTTTTTTTTTTTTTTTTTTTTAGTGTTTACTCTATTAGCAGTAGGCCATTGGGCATTAACTTAAATTAAATACTAAGAAATAGTTTAATATTAACATCCCTTAGTTATTAATTAAAATCCCTTGATATAAAACGATTAATTAAAAAGTGAAATAATGGATATACAGTCGCCTTTAGGGAACATATTTTCAATAGTCCAGTGGAATTCACGCTCAATAAATGCAAACAAGGGTAGTTTAGAGTTCTTTCTTCATGAATCTAAAATTAAAATTGCAGCCATCTCTGAGACTTGGCTTAAGCCCGGCAGAGACTTTAGAATTAGAGGTTATGACGGTATAAGGTGCGATAGGGAAGATGGAAAAGGCGGGTCTCTATTACTAATTCAAAGTAACCTAGATTTTGCTAGTCTCATAATCCCAAACGTCACTAATGATGTGCAAATTTGTGGAGCGCAAGTAAAATTCCCGAATAATCAAAAAATATCTGTTATATCATGTTATTGCAAACCAGGATATTGGCTTTCAACCAACGACTGGATCAAAGCCCTCGAAAACATACCTCAACCGGTACTTTTATTAGGAGATTTTAATTCAAAATCCCAACTATGGGGGTGCAATTTTGAAGACCGCCAAGGGGAGGTACTCTCGAATATCTGTGAAAATTTTAATCTGATTCCACTCAATGATGGATCAGTAACTAGATTGAGTTTTAACTTAAATAGTGGTTCGGCCATTGACATCTCTTTTTGTTCAGCTCAAATAGCGCCCCTCTTTACCTGGCAGGTTTTATCAGACACAATGGGATCTGATCACTTTCCGATTTTGATGAATTTCTTACAAAATTACCATAGTAACCAGTCGCTCTTTTTTCCTAAGTGGAAAATAAAAGATGCAGATTGGAAACTCTACCAAATTATAATAATCAATGAATTTAAGCAAGCCCCTCATTATTCCTCTGTTGATACAAAATATAGTTTTATCTCAGCTTTAATAATAAAATCAGCTACTCTCGCTATTCCGCGTACTAAACCTCATTATTCGAAACGTCCACCTATGTGCTGGTGGACAAAAGAATGTGAGGAAGCAATAAAAAACAGAAAATTGGCGCATAATAATTATAAATTGAATCCCATTTTAGAAAATTTTCTAATTCTTAAAAAAAATCAAGCGGTGGCGAAGAAAACTATTAAACAAGCCAAAAGACAATCATGGGCGGAATTTTGTCAAAGTATAACACCTAGGACCAAAAACAGCGAGGTTTGGAAAAAGATCAAAAGCTTAAACAAATCTTCCAATAGTTTTCAGGGATGTGTTGACTCGGAAGTTGTGGAAGAGTTTCTTAATAAATTGGCCCCACCATGTGTCCCTATCAGTGAGAATTTCCTTGATATAAATTCCCATTCTACAGATATTCTTGGCTCCCCATTTACACTGAACGAAATGGAAAAAGCTCTGGCCAATACGCCAGATTCTGCGCCCGGGTTAGATGACATTGTATACGCGATGCTGAGGCACCTCCCCATTGCGGCCTTGTCTTTTCTATTAGAGATTTTCAATACCATTAGGTATACTCATAATCTTCCTCCAGCTTGGAAAGAACAGTTGATATTACCAATTTTAAAACCGGGAAAAAGTAAAAACGATGGGAAAAATTTTAGGCCAATAGCGTTATCCTCGTGCCTTTTAAAGCTTTTTGAAAAATTAATAAAATCCAGAATGGAATACTTTCTTGAGACTAATTATAAGTTACCTTTACATTCTTTAGGGTTTAGATCGGGATATTCAACATTAGACAACCTTACTATTTTGATTAACAATATTCAAGAATCTTTCGCTCGGAGGGGTATTACGCTAGCCACATTTATAGACTTAGAGGCAGCTTATGACAATGTCGATTTAAAGAGATTATTTGAAAAAATTATAGAATTAGGAATAGGAACGTCCACTGCAAAGCTAATTATTAAGTTGCTCTTTGGTAGAAATATTTATGTAAGATCCGGAGTCGGGCTTAATTTCTCGTACTTTATTTAAAGGTATTCCTCAAGGCTCCGTTATTAGCCCCCTATTGTTCATATGCTACACGTATGATTTAATTCAGGAGGTAGCAAGCAATTCAAGCGTTTTACAATACGCGGATGACTTGGTCATTTACTCCTCACATAACTGTCTCAGGGAATGTATTTCGGATGTAGATACATCAATCAAAAAATTGAAGAAATACTTAGATAATATAAGTTTAAATATATCGGTTAGTAAATCGTCGGTTGGCATATTTTCTCGAAAAAGATTAAATCCCATAAATCAAATTAGTTTGGGAAATGAAGTATTTCCAGTATTCTCTAAAATCAAATATCTAGGAATATACCTCGATTCAAAGTTACTCTGGAAAGCACAAGTTAGTCATTTAATAGAAAAATGTTCCCGTAGTCTAAATATTCTAAGAGTCTCAGCCGCACTATCTTGGGGAGCGCACCCTTACTCATTGCTAACAATCTATAAAGCTCTAATCAGATCAAGAATAGAGTATGGTGGGTTCCTCTTCGGGTCTGCAAGTTATAGTACACTGCTTCCTCCTCGACCGTCTTCCAGTTCAAAGCATTAAGATGTTGCTTAGGCTATTTGCGTACTTCTCCAACCCAACGCAATTCTAGTTGAAGCCAATGACCCCCCGTTAAATTTTAGAAGACGTCTTCTGGCCGAAAAATTCATATTAAAAAGGCTTTCAAGAATATACCACCCAACAATAGAATCAATATTCTCATTTAATCCATTCATACCGTAATAATTCCTATAAGTTACTACACCAACATTCCTCCTCTTTTCTCAGTTCTGCAATTAATATTCAAAATCTGGATATTAATATCCAAAAATCCTCTTTGTTTCGAAATTTCAAATTGATCTCTATCCGTCCACAATAA